>NW_026471995.1:0-11280 GCF_026875155.1 Cherax quadricarinatus | reverse complement strand
GGAAAAACCTGCAGCACACCTCTGACCCCATGCAGCGGTCAAGTTCCTACGGTTTAGGCCAAGCTCCAACCTAGTTAGATCAGGTCACATTCACTTAAGGAAGGAACACGGCAACTGACCTAGTAGAACAAGCTAATCAGGTCCAACTCACACCCACTCATGTATTTATCTAACCTATTTTTAAAGCTACACAACGTTTTAGCCTCTATAACTGTACTGGGGAGTTAGGTAAGACACATATGCAACAGTTAGACAACTTTATTCCGAAACGTTTCGCCTACACAGTAGGCTTCTTCAGTCGAATACAGAAAGTAGTAAGGAACAGTAGAGATGTGAAGACGATGTAATCAGTCCATCACCCTTGAAGTCGTAGAATTTGAGGTTGTCAGTCACTCAGCCTGGAGAAGTTCTGTTCCATAGTCAGGAACTATCTGAAGATCAAGCGACAGTGCGGAGACTTAAATACTGTCGGAAGGAGAGGTGCAGAGTAGTAGTAGCAGTAGTGAGAATGTAGCCACTGAGAGGTCATGTCCTTCTCAGATCCAACACTTCTCACTTGAAAAGCTTGTCCAAGGTGTTTTCTGTACCAAGATGCCATGTGTTGCAGTGTCTGACAAGATGAACATCAAAATGGTATACAATACCGACAGGTTGTTAGGTAATTCGCATATGCAACAGTTAGACAACTCAAATTCTACGACTTCAAGGGTGATGGACTGATTACATCGTCTTCACATCTCTACTGTTCCTGCCTACTTTCTGTATTCGACTGAAGAAGCCTACTGTGTAGGCGAAACGTTTCGGAATAAAGTTGTCTAACTGTTGCATATATGTCTTACCTAACAACCTGTCGGTTGTTATATATATATATGTATATATATATATATATATATATATATATATATATATATATATATATATATATATATATATATATATATATATATTTATATATATATATATATATATATATATATATATAATAATATATATATATATAATATATATATATATATATATATATATTTATATATTGTAGATGAATGGTTCAGAGAACCGACATGTTGATAAATTAGACACATGTGCAACTCTTGGGTATCTTTATTGAGGAAACGATTCGCCACACAGTGGCTTCATCAGTCCATACATAGGAGAAACTTGAAGAACAGGAGGAAAATGAGGTAATCAGTCCCTCAACCTTGAGTCGATGTGTTCAGTCCATCAATCTTGAGTAGCATACTCAAGATTGATGGACTAGGAGAACTAGTAATAGGCAAAATGAGGTGGATATTGGAAAGCCAGTGGCACTAATTGACAAGGACAGTAATAGGTTTAGTGGAATAACAGAAAGGAGCAGGAAGGGTAAAGAGAGAGGAGGGTCTTTAAGTATTTATTACACAAATAGTCGCAGTGCTAGGAATAAGATGGACGAGTTGAGACTAGTTGCTAGTGCAGGTAACATAGATGTATTTTCCATTACTGAGACGTGGTTTAATTCAAAAAGTCGGGACATGCCTGCAGAATGTCACATTCAGGGTTTTAAATTGTTCCAAGTAGATAGAAGTATCGGGAAGGGGGGTGGGGTGGCATTGTATGTCCGAGATCGCTTGAACTGTTGCATAAAAACGGGTATTAAGTCTGAAGTAACATATACAAAGTCTGTTTGGATAGAATTTTCAGAGGGGCATGAAAAATTAATTTTAGGTGTGATATACCGTCCCCCAAATTTAGATAGGGACCAGGGGAAACTACTATGGGAGGAAATTGTTAGGGCCACAAGGCACGATAATGTAGTAATTCTAGGAGACTTTAACTTTAGTCATATTGATTGGAATTTCTTGACTGGGAATTTAGAATCATAACGACTTCTTAGAAGTAGTTCAGGATTGTTTTTTGAAGCAGTTTGTGACAGAACCTACAAGGGGTAATAACTGCTTGACTTAGTTCTGGCAAACAATGAATCCCTTGTTAATAATTTAGAAGTTTCAGAGGAACTGGGTGCTAGCGACCACAAATCAATTACATTTAGAATTGAATGGAAGTATGATAGTAGGGATAACTCAGTAACAGTCCCAGATTTTCGCTTAGCAGCAATTACGATGGGCTTAGAGAACACTTATCATCTGTTGACTGGGGTAACGAAGAGAGCTATCAATATGACAGTTTTCTGAACACAATACATGCTGCTCAAAGAACGTTTATCCCTTGTAAAGAAATTAGATCAAATAGAAATGACCCAAAATGGATGAATAATAGGCTGAAATATCTACTAGGGCATAAGAAAGGAATTTATAGGCGTATCAAAAGAGGTGAGGGTCATCTTATGAATCAGTATATAGACATTAAGAGGGATATTAAAAAGGGGATAAGAAAAGCTAAAAGGGACTATGAAATTAAAGTTGCTAGGGATTCTAAAACTAACCCAAAAAGTTTTTTCCAGGTATATAGAACAAAAGTCAGAGATAAGATAGGTCCCCTTAAAAATAACTATGGGCATCTTACTGACAAAGAGAATGAAATGTGCTCGATTTTAAATAATTATTTTCTCTCGGTTTTTACACAGGAAGACACTAATGATATTCCGGTAATAAATTTTTATAGTGGGCCAAAAGAAGATAAATTATGTAACATCACAGTCACTAGTGAAATGGTTGTGAAGCAGATAGACCGACTGAAGCAAAATAAGTCACCGGGTCCTGATGAGGTTTTTTCAAGGGTTCTAAAGGAATGCAAAATGGAAGTCTGTGAACCATTAACTAATATTTTTAATTTATCTCTTCAAACAGGTGTAGTGTCTGATATGTGGAAGATGGCTAATGTAATTCCTATTTTTAAAACAGGGGACAAGTCGTTACCGTCAAATTACCGCCCAATAAGCCTGACCTCAATTGTAGGCAAATTACTAGAGTCAATTATAGCTGAGATTATAAGAAGCCATCTCGATAAGCATAGCTTGATTAATGATACTCAGCATGGATTCACAAGAGGCCGGTCTTGTTTAACTAATTTATTAACTTTCTTCAGTAAAGCTTTTGAGGCTGTTGACCACGATAAAGAATTTGATATTATTTACTTAGATTTTAGTAAGGCATTTGATAGAGTTCTGCACCAAAGACTGTTGAAGAAAGTAGCAGCTCATGGCACTGGGGGAAGGGTGCTCTCGTGGATCGAATCATGGCTCACAGACAGGAAGCAGAGAGTGTCCATAAATGGGGTTAAATCCGAGTGGGGATCAGTAACAAGTGGCGTTCCACAGGGATCAGTCTTGGACCCGTTGTTGTTTATAATATATATCAATGATCTTGATGAAGGAATTACTAGTGATATGAGCAAATTCGCCGATGACACGAAGATAGGTAGGATAATTGATTCAAACGTAGATGTTAGGGAACTTCAGGAGGATTTAGACAAACTCTACTCTTGGTCAGAAAAGTGGCAGATGCAGTTCAATGTAGATAAATGCAAGGTTCTGAAGCTCGGGAGTGTCCATTATAAGTTAAATAATGCAGAACTTAGCCATACAGATTGCGAAAAGGACTTGGAGGTTATGGTAAGCAGCAACCTTAAACCTAGACAGCAATGTTGTTAGGTAAGACACATATGCAACAGTTAGGTATCTTTATTTCGAAACGTTTCGCCTACACAGTAGGCTTCTTCAGTCGAGTACAGAAGAAAAGTTGATAGAAGCAGAAGATACTTGAAGACGATGTAATCAGTCCATCACCCTTAAAGTTTTGAGGTGGTCAGTCCCTCAGTCTGGAGAAGAGCATTGTTCCGTTGTCTGAAACAATATGAAGTTGAAGTGACAGGACGGAGCCTTATATAGTGCCAGGAGGTGAGACGTAGGTTGCTTTGGGAGGGCAGGTCCCTCTCAAACCCAGCCGTTCTCACTAGTAGAGGTTGTCGAAGTTGATGGTCTGTACCAAGATACCCTTGTGTTGCAGTGTCTGACAGAATGAACATTAAAATGGTATAAAATACCGACAGATTGTTAGGTAAGACACATATGCAACAGTTAGGTATCTTTGTTTCGAAACGTTTCGCCTACACAGTAGGCTTCTTCAGTCGAGTACAGAAAAGTTGATAGAAGCAGAAGATACTTGAAGACGATGTAATCAGTCCATCACCCTTAAAGTTTTGAGGTGGTCAGTCCCTCAGTCTGGAGAAGAGCATTGTTCCGTTGTCTGAAACAATATGAAGTTGAAGTGACGGGACGGAGCCTTATATAGTGCCAGGAGGTGAGACGTAGGTTGCTTTGGGAGGGCAGGTCCCTCTCAAACCCAGCCGTTCTCACTAGTAGAGGTTGTCGAAGTTGATGGTCTGTACCAAGATACCCTTGTGTTGCAGTGTCTGACAGAATGAACATTAAAATGGTATAAAATACCGACAGATTGTTAGGTAAGACACATATGCAACAGTTAGGTATCTTTATTTCGAAACGTTTCGCCTACACAGTAGGCTTCTTCAGTCGAGTACAGAAAAGTTGATAGAAGCAGAAGATACTTGAAGACGATGTAATCAGTCCATCACCCTTAAAGTTTTGAGGTGGTCAGTCCCTCAGTCTGGAGAAGAGCATTGTTCCGTTGTCTGAAACAATATGAAGTTGAAGTGACAGGACGGAGCCTTATATAGTGCCAGGAGGTGAGACGTAGGTTGCTTTGGGAGGGCAGGTCCCTCTCAAACCCAGCCGTTCTCACTAGTAGAGGTTGTCGAAGTTGATGGTCTGTACCAAGATACCCTTGTGTTGCAGTGTCTGACAGAATGAACATTAAGACATTGTGTGATTGGGTGGAAGTTCGGAGTGAAGAGAGTGTTTGGAGGAATGCGGATGGTCTTGGCAAAGATTCCTTGACTGAAGAGTGTAGAGGCGTCAGCAGGAGTAGAACAGCGTATTTTGAGAATGGTAGAGTTTTCGGGTCTGTAAATATCGTCAACAGAGACTTTGTTCTTAGTACTGATATCTTTTATTAAGAATTCTTTGTCTGTGTCATAGGCTGTCAGGAGAGAGTAGTCTACGTGTTTAGCAATGACTGTGCTTTTGGCACGGTGCTCAGGAGTACAAATAATGGTGAAGCCTGCGTTGAGAAGTTTTTGTCTGGTATCGCTTGAGGTGTACGCTTCGTAGGAATGTTTGTCAAGAAGGAGTTTGAAGCCTGAGTTGGTTTTGAAGACTTTAAGTTGAGGTGCACCAGTGATCTGATATAATAAATTTTCAGGACAGATAGTGGCATCAGGATTAGAGAATTTGAGGTTTAGCGAGAAGGAATTGGATTTAGAAGAAGCAGAGGCAGGTGTGGGCGGTTGGGGGAGAGTGAAAGGGGGGTGGGGAGGTGGAAGGCAACGAAGGCATCGTCTAATTACGAAAAATGTAATTGGCGGTGACAATCGGCCAAAAAGTAAGAGTACTCAGCTAGGCAAGTACGTGTAAGTAGACACACGTACTTGCCTGGCGCAGGACACTGAGGAGGTGAACTGTAGCTTGATGGAGCACTGTATATCCTGAGTGGCGGCGAGACTGGCTGTATGGCGTGCAGTCAACAGGCGAAGAGAATTCAGGCAGCAACAGGCTTCCTGCCCTTGGGTAGGCAACCACGGACGCACCAAAGCTGATGGTGGAGAGGAAGACGAAGGTCCAGCAAGCACTACTCTAAGCGAAGTCTCTCCCAACACGGGGTAATTCGAGAGAGGAGAGATCGTCGATGTGTGAGTGATGTGTTAGGTAAGCACACGTCACCACTCGAGCTAAGTCACAAACGAGGAATGCAGCACCGTGATTGACTGTTGAAATACAAAACAACAACAGGAAGGCATATAAAGGGGAAAGACTACACCTCACAATCAAGTCACCACAACAAGACTACACCTCACAGTCACGTGACAACAGTTGACTCTGTGAAACACACCTCATACTCTGCCCAAGCATTAATTTTTTTTACTTCTCCATGGTCGACAGGAATGTAATAGAACTGTTTCATAAAAAGCAGTTTTGAAAATAATATGAATATTTTTTTTGGTTTATGTAAATTGGATTCAGTTATAATTAATAAAATTTGGGAAGAGTTTAATGATGCATTAGAAAAGTAGAAAATCTTAATGCTTGGGTAGAGAATCAGGTGTGTTTCACAGAGTAGAGTGTTGTCACGCGACTGTGAGGTGTACTCTTGTTGTGGTGACGTAATTGTGAAGTGTAGTCTTGCCCCTTTATAAGCCTTCCTGTTGAAGTTTTGTATTTTTATAGATCCTCGGTAATGTGAGAAGTCACGAAAGCACTTTGAATTTTGTTAATTTTTCACAGTGGCTATTTTGCATATTGTGGTATCCCCTGTTTACTGTGATCTTATTGCATATATATATATAATATTTTATAAATATAATATATATATTATATATATATATATATATAATATATATATATATATATATATATATGTCGTGCCGAATAGGCAGAACTTGCCATTTTTGGCTTAAATAGCAACGCTCATCTTGCCATAAGTGCAAGTGAAAATTTGTTGTATGCAATAATTTCGCCAAAATCATTCTGAACCTAACGAAAAAAATATATTTCACTGTGTTTTGTTTAGTATTAAATTATTTTAAACAAATCTAAAATATATTTAGTTGGTTAGGCTAAAATAAATTGTTCTTGTTATAATAAGGGTTTGGTAAGTTTTCTAAGTTCCTTTTGGTGCAAAATTATAAATTTTTACATCAACATTAATGAAAAAAATAATATCTTCAAAAGTATAAGAGAAAATTTTAGAAAGGACTTTAATTTTAAATGAGTTCTTGCTAATTGACCAGTTTTACATATTTGGCACGACATACATATATAAAATTTTATATATTATATAATATATATATTTTATATAATAATATATATATATATATATATAATATATATATATATTTATATATATATTATATATATATATATATATACAGAGAGAGAGAGAGAGAGGGGAGAGGGGAGAGAGAGAGAGAGAGAGGGGAGAGAGAGAGAGAGAGAGAGAGAGAGAGAGAGAGAGAGAGAGAGTATGTAGAGTATATATATATAGAGTATGTAGGAAAGAGGGAAATTTTTTCCCTTAAAAATAGGCCTTAGACAAGGTTGTGAGTCACCGTGGTTGTTAATATATTTATAGATGGGGGTTGTAAGAGAAGTAAATGCGAGGGTCTTGGCCCAAAAGGCGTGGAGTTAAAAGATAAAGAATCACACACAAAGTGGGAGTTGTCACAGCTGCTCTTTCGATGACACTGTGCTCTTGGAGATTCTGAAGAGAGTTGCAGAGATTGGTGGATGAATTTGGTAGGGTGTGCAAAAAAAGAAAATTAAAGGTGAATACCGGAAAGAGTAAGGTTATGAGGATAACAAAAAGATTAGGGGATGAAAGATTGGATATCAGAAATTTGGAGGGAGAGAGTATGGAGGAGGTGAACGTATCAGATATTTGGGAGTGGATGGTCAGCGGATGGGTCTATGAAAGATTGAGGTGAATCATAGAATTGATGAGGGAAAAAGAGTGAGTGGTGCACTTAGAGCTGTGGAGACAAAGAACTTTGTCCTTGGAGGCAAAGAGGGGAATGTATGCGAGTATAGTTTTACCAACGCTCTTATATGGGTGTGAAGCGTGGGTGATGAATGTTGCAGCAATGAGAAGGCTGGAGGCAGTGGAGATGTCATGTCTGAGGGCAATTGTGTGGTGTGAATATAATATGCAGAGAATTCGTAGTTTGGAAGTTAGGAGGAGGTGCGGGATTACCAAAACTGTTGTCCAGAGGGCTGAGGAAGGGTTGTTGAGGTGGTTCGGACATGTAGAGAGAATGGAGCGAAACAGAATGACTTCAAGAGTGTATCAGTCTGTAGTGGAAGGAAGGCGGGGTAGGGGTCGGCCTAGGAAAGGTTGGAGGGAGGGGGTAAAGGAGGTTTTGTGTGCGAGGGGCTTGGACTTCCAGCAGGCATGCGTGAGCGTGTTTTGATAGGAGTGAATGGAGACAAATGGTTTTTAATACTTGACGTGCTGTTGGAGTGTGAGCAAAGTAACATTTATGAAGGGATTCAGGGAAACCGGCAGGCCGGACTTGAGTCCTGGAGATGGGAAGTACAGTGCCTGCACTCTGAAGGAGGGGTGTTAATGTTGCAGTTTAAAAACTGTAGTGTAAAGCACCCTTCTGCAAGACAGTGATGGAGTGAATGGTGGTGAAAGTTTTTTTTTTTCGGGCCACCCTGCCTTGGTGGGAATCGGCCAGTGTGATAATAAAAAAAAAATATATATATATATATATATATATATATATATATATATATATATATATATATATATATATAATATATATATATATATATATATAATATATATATATATATATATATATATATATATATATATATATATATATATATGTCTTGCCGAATATGTAAAACTGGTCAATTAGCAAGAACTCATATAAAATTAAGTCCTTTCTGAAAATTCCTCTTATACGTTTAAAGATACATTTTTTTCATTAATGCTGATGTAAGAACTTTTAATTTTGCACCAAAAGTATCTTAGAAAACTTACCTAACCTTATTACAACAAGTGCAATTTATTTAAGCCCTTAACCCAACTAAAATATATTTTAGATTTATATACAGAAATTTTAAAGCTAAACAAACACAGTGAAATATATTTTTTTCATTAGGTTCAGAATGATTTTGGCGAAATTATTGCATACACAAATTTTCGCTTGTCCTATATGGCAAGATGAGCGTTGTTATTTAACCCCAAGATCGCAAGTTCTGCCTTTCGGCACTACATATCTATATATATATATATATATATATATATATATATTTTATATATATATATATTTATATTTTATAAAATATATATATTTTATATATATATATATATATTGTTTAATGTTGCTTTAAAACTGTAGTGTAAAGCACCCTTTGGCAAGACAGTGTGGAGTGAATGATGGTGAAAGTTTTTCTTTTTTCGGGCCACCCGCCTTGGTGGAATCGGCCAGTGTGATAATAAAAGAAATAATATATATATATATTTTTATATATATATATATATTATATATTATATATATATATATATATATATATATATACATTATTATAAAATATATAATATATATATATATATTATATATTATATAATATATATATATTATATATATATATATATATATATGTCGTGCCTAATAGGTAAAAACTGGTCAATTAGCAAGAATTCATTTAAAATTAAGTCCTTTCTAAAATTTTCTCTTATACGTTTAAAGATATATTTTTCATTGATGTTAATGTTAAAAATTTTAATTTTGCACCAAAAGAATGTTAGAAAACTTACCTAACCTTATTATAGCAAGCTCAATATATTTTAGCCTAACCCAACTAAATATATTTTAGATACGTTTACAATAATTTAATTCTAAACAAACACAGTGAAATATATTTTTCTTCGTTAGGTTCAGAATGATTTTTGCGAAATTATTGCATGCACAAATTTTTGCTTTTCTTATATGGCAAGATGAGCCAAGATCGCAAGTTTTACAGATTAACAAGTTAAGGAAGCCTAGAGAACAAATGGATTTGTCAGTTAAAAATAGGAGAGGAGAGTTATTAAATGGAGAGTTAGAGGTATTGGGAAGATGGAGGGAATATTTTGAGGAATTGTTAAATGTTGATGAAGATAGGGAAGCTGTGATTTCGTGTATAGGGCAAGGAGGAATAACATCTTGTAGGAGTGAGGAAGAGCCAGTTGTGAGTGTGGGGGAAGTTCGTGAGGCAGTAGGAAAATGAAAGGGGGTAAGGCACCGGGATTGATGGGATAAAGATAGAAATGTTAAAAGCAGGTGGGGATATAGTTTTGGAGTGGTTGGTGCAATTATTTAATAAATGTATGGAAGAGGGTAAGGTACCTAGGGATTGGCAGAGAGCATGCATAGTTCCTTTGTATAAAGGCAAAGGGGATAAAAGAGAGTGCAAAAATTATAGGGGGATAAGTCTGTTGAGTGTACCTGGTAAAGTGTATGGTAGAGTTATAATTGAAAGAATTAAGAGTAAGACGGAGAATAGGATAGCAGATGAACAAGGAGGCTTTAGGAAAGTAGGGGGTGTGTGGACCAGGTGTTTACAGTGAAACATATAAGTGAACAGTATTTAGATAAGGCTAAAGAGGTCTTTGTGGCATTTATGGATTTGGAAAAGGCGTATGACAGGGTGGATAGGGGGGCAATGTGGCAGATGTTGCAAGTGTATGGTGTAGGAGGTAGGTTACTGAAAGCAGTGAAGAGTTTTTACGAGGATAGTGAGGCTCAAGTTAGAGTATGTAGAAAAGAGGGAAATTTTTTCCCAGTAAAAGTAGGCCTTAGACAAGGATGTGTGATGTCACCGTGGTTGTTTAATATATTTATAGATGGGTTGTAAGAGAAGTAAATGCGAGGGTCTTGGCAAGAGGCGTGGAGTTAAAGATAAAGAATCACACACAGGGTGGGAGTTGTCACAGCTGCTCTTGCTGATGATGACACTGTGCTCTTGGGAGATTCTGAAGAGAAGCTGCAGAGATTGGTGGATGAATTTGGTAGGGTGTGCAAAAGAAGAAAATTAAAGGTGAATACAGGAAAGAGTAGGTTATGAGGATAACAAAAAGATTAGGTGATGAAAGATGAATATCAGATTGGAGGGAGAGAGTATGGAGGAGGTGAACGTATTCAGATATTTGGGAGTGGACGTGTCAGCGGATGGGTCTATGAAAGATGAGGTGAATCATAGAATTGATGAGGGAAAAAGAGTGAGTGGTGCACTTAGGAGTCTGTGGAGACAGAGAACTTTGTCCTTGGAGGGAAAGAGGGGAATGTATGAGGAGTATAGTTTTACCAACGCTCTTATATGGGTGTGAAGCATGGGTGATGAATGTTCAGCGAGGAGAAGGCTGGAGGCAGTGTAGATGTCAGTCTGAGGGCAATGTGTGGTGTGAATATAATGCAGAGAATTCGTAGTTTGGAAGTTAGGAGGAGGTGCGGGATTACCAAAACTGTTGTCCAAGGGCGAGGAAGGGTTTTTTGAGGTGGGTTTGGGCATGTAAAGAATGGACGAAACAGAATAACTTCAAGAGTGTATCATCTTATGGAAGGAAAGGGGGGGTAGGGGTCGGCCTAGGAAGGGTTGGAGGAGGGGGGAAAGGGGGTTTTTGGGGGGGGCTTGGGCTTCCCGCAGGGATGCGTGAGCGTGTTTTTAAGGGGTGAAGGAGACAAATGGTTTTTAATACTTGACGGGTGTTGGAGTGTGAG
>NW_026471994.1:0-11708 GCF_026875155.1 Cherax quadricarinatus | reverse complement strand
TAAAAATTGAACTTAAGTGCCTCCTGGTGTTAGACAATGCCCTGGTCATCTACAGACGTGGCCCAGAGCGACTTTATGGGGACATGAGCTTCATTAAGGTGAAGTTTTTTGCCTCCTAATACCACTCCTCTCCTGCAGCCCATGGACCAGCAGGTTATTTCCAACTTCAAGAAACTGTACACAAAAGCTCTGTTTGAAAGGTGCTTTGTAATGACCTCAGAAACTCAACTGACTCTAAGAGAGTTTTGGAGAGATCACTTTAATATCCTCAATTGTGTAAACCTTATAGGTAAGGTTGGGAGGAGTGACTAAGAGGACCTTGAACTCTGCTTGGAAGAAACTGTGGCCAGAATGTGTAGACAAAAGGGATTTTGAAGGGTTTGAGGCTAACCCTGAGAATCCTGTGCCAGTTGAGGAATCCATTGTGGCATTGGGAAAGTCCTTGGGGTTGGAGGTTAGTGGGGAGGATGTGGAAGAGTTGGTGGAGGAGGACAATGAAGAATAACCACTGATGAGCTGATAGATCAACTTCAAGAGCAAGAGGCCAGACCTGGGGAAACTGGTTCAGAGGAGGGGACAGAGAAATTGAAGAAGTTGCCTACTACAAAGATAAAGGAAATCTGTGCTAAGTGGCTTGAAGTGCAAACCCTTCATGGATGTAAATCACCCTCACACAGCTATTGCAAGCCGTGCTGGTGATTATTACACTGGCAATGTTGTGAAACACTTTAGGCAAGTCATAAAGGAACGAGAGGTACGGGCCCAAACTATGGACAGTATCTTGTGCGAAAGAAGTCCAGTGACTCTGAAGCTGGCCCTAGTGGCATTAAAAAAAGAAGGGAAGTAACCCCAGAAAAGGGACTTACTACCTCAAGTCCTAATGGAAGGGGATTCCCCTTCTAAACAGTAAGAAGATAATGCTCTCCCCTCCTCCCATCCCATCAATCATCACCAGATCTTCAATAAAAGTAAGTGTCATTTAATTGTGCATGCCTTTTTCAGTTTGTGTGTATTAAAATTAACATTTCATGTGGTAAAAAAATTTTTTTTTCATACTTTTGGGCGTCTTGCACGGATTAATTTTATTTCCATTATTTCTTATGGGGAAAATTCATTCGCATAACGATTATTTCGCATAACGATGAGCCCTCTTGCACGGATTAAAATCGTTAACCGGGGGTCCACTGTACAGTGGACCCCCGCTTAACGATCACCTCCCAATGCGACCAATTATGTAAGTGTATTTATGTAAGTGCGTTTGTACGTGTATGTTCGGGGGTCTGAAATGGACTAATCTACTTCACAATATTCCTTATGGGAACAAATTCGGTCAGTACTGGCACCTGAACATATTTCTGGAATGAAAAAATATCGTTAACCGGGGGTCCGCTGTATATAGCAATCAGAAAGCCCTTAGAATATATTCTGGGTCCTTTTGGCTGGGATGAATGATATATCACCGAGTTTTAACCCTTTCAGGGTTTCGGCTGTACTAGTACGGCTTACGCACCAGGATCCTTGACGAACTAGTACTGATAAATTCTAGCGCCTTCAAATCTAGTGAGAAAGCTGGTAGGCCTACATATGAAAAAATGGGTCTATGTGGTCAGTGTGCGCAGTATAAAAAAAATCCTGCAGCACACAGTGCGTAATGAGAAAAAAAAACTTCGACAGTGTTTTTGGATTAAAACAGCGAATTTGCACTGTATTTTCGTGTGGTATTTATTGTTGTACATGTATTCTAGTTTTCCTGGTCCCATTGTATAGAATGGAAGACATATTACAGAAATTGAGATGATTTTGACTGGTTTTACAATGAAAAGTACCTTGAAATTGAGCTCAAAGTAGCAGAAATGATTGATTTTTACCAAAGTTCAAAAGTAAACAAATCATGCTAAGCGTCCAATACATGTCAAATACTGAGTCTAATATTCTTTCACAAGTGCGCCGATATTATTTTATACCATTTCTACACTAATGCAGTAGTCTGCATAACAGTAAATCTTCTATTTTGTGTGAGAATAAAAATTCAAAATGAAAAGCAAAAGAATGTAAGAGGGGCGTGGGGACATGGCTAACGAACAGAGGAAATGTTATTTTAGTGCAAGGAATGTCTTTCTTGTTTATTCTGGACCCCATTTGAAAATTGGCATCTTTTGAAATTTGTGTGAAATTGGCAAAATTGCTAAATTCTGACCACTGTATTGGATAGTTAAAATCGGTAAATTGTTGGTTTTTTGTACTCATTCGATAGAAAAAAATGGAGTTCTAGCGAAATAGTTATGATTTATGTCGACTAGTACATTGGAATTGGCAGAAAATAGGGCTCAAAGTGGGCAAAATCGCCGATGCGCAAACATCGTCGAGACTGCTAACTTCACGAGAGCATAACCCATAAGTTTTCGATTAAATTTCATACTTTTGGTGTCATTATGATCGGGAAAAGATTCTCTATCTTTTTATAAGAAAAAATATTTTTTTTTTTTTTTTGAAATTTGGGGTACACTGAAAACAAGTCTCTGAGAGGGCCTGTGGACCCTGAAAGGGTTAAGGATGCCAGTGATCTGAACAGCATTCCCAAGTTGTTGGTTGGTCAGAGGTCACTCTTATTTTTTTACTGGTGAAGGTTTTTCATACAGTATATAAATTTAGTAAAACTACTAGCAAGTGGTGGTGCTATGGTGGCATACTTGGATCACATGAGAGGACCCCAAGTTTAATCCTGGGTGAGGTAAAATGTATGTGCAAGTCTCCTAACACCTACTGCCTGTTACTTATCAGTAAATAGATACCCAGAAGTTAGACTGTTATGGGTTGAATCCTATTGGAGGATCTTAAAAAAGAGCCCAACAGAATTAAGCTACACTGATTGGTTTTTGAGTTACCTCGAGTTACCTACTCTCCAAGGATAATTATCAAAAGTTTTATTTTCAACATAACCTGAATCATTTGGTTGGATAGCTAATGGTTACATTTTAACAAATCACCAGGTGGTAGCGCAATCAGCTCACACACAAGTTTTCGTGGCTCGCTTCCTGGTAGGGAGGGAACACCAGGCGTCTTTACTTAATCGCTGTCGTCCTATCAGCAAGTAGGTACTTGGGTGTTAGTTAAAATTAGGTCAAAATCAGTCAAAGTTAGGACAAAATTAGCCTAAGTTGCCCGAAATGCTCTATATAACAAGCAGCTTTCTACATAGTAGTACATATGCCACTAACATCAGCTATGGTCTGTGTAAGTTGTATCACGTACTTGTAAAAATAATAATTATTATTATTATTAAAGATGTTGCCCAGATAACTGGGCGGTGTTGCTGAATTGACCGGACAAAGACACCTTAAGGACGGGGCGTGACAAATCAATATAATCACACCACTAGACGAAATATACTTTAAATGAAATACCCGAAACCTGAGCGTTAACCGAGAAATAAAAGCCATTCATTAAAACGCTATTTTAGATGACAACAATAATATTTCCACTATAAATGAACTTGAAATAAAGAGTCAGTCTATCATCAGTCAAGAACTGAGTTACCAGTATTAATGTTTGACAGAACACATGCTTATTACTTGTTTTGGGAAATGCTTAAGCTTGAATGTGGACAATATTTCAGTGTGTAATGGTATATTCATCCCTGAGAGGTCAAAATTAGTATTATGGGGAGCGCTAAACCCTTAGGGATTATACAACTCCTGTGGGGGTAGGAGAGGTAAAAGGCATTCAGGCAACTGGATCACAGATCCAATTCCCTAGATCAAGAGCCCCTCAGCAGCATCAAGGAACCTCCCATGAGGGGCCTGAGATATCAAAATAATATATTTCGAGCTGGTTGTCACACACGCGCCAGCTGACATACCATCACCCACTACTGTAATATCTCCTCATTAAGGAGGGTAAGACACATGGCGCCAGGTTACTGCCACACATATATATACTTACAAACTCCTCGTCAGCCATGGTGGAGCTCTAAGTTACTGGGAAAACCTGGAAAAACGAGAGAGGATCCCAGAGGTGTCGTCAGCCAGCACAGGACCGTGTATAAGGAAGGTGACACTGGCAGCACCACCGCCACGATCCTCTCTATAAGCGATCCAATGCTTTTATGTTATTTTCACGGGGAGCGCTACGCCCGTAGGGGTTCGCACAATACCTGGGTGAAGGGGTGGAAGTCGGAATTAATGCAAGGAAGAGGTGAGTAGCTTCAATTCCTTGGATGAAGAGCCGCTTACGGGTATCAAAGGAGTTCAGTTGAAGAATCAAATACTTCATAATTTATGTTCAGCAGAGTGATGTTTAATTTTATGTTCTTATGAACGTCTTGATCCAGAGATGCCGTGGGCAATGAAATATAATTATCAAAATATTAAGAATATGATTTTATAAGAGAAAAATAATAGCATCATCAGCTTTTAATTGTGTAGAGAATGGTACACGAGTGTCTAAAACGTGAATTCCATGAGTTGTTTCCCTGAGCACTCTAGGGCCGGGGTAATGTTGAGTTCAGGTCCTGGTCTTACTTGACCAATAATTTATTCCTTAAAATATCCAATATGAGATAGATTTATTTTGTGGTAATGTACAAAAAGAAAATAGTAACTTAACCCTCCAGGTAACCCAATCACACCCAAGCTAGAATAACGTGGCGAAACTTTCCCTTACTCTGCCGGCGGTAGATACTGGACAATTCTTAGATCATTAAAGTAAGAGGGAGCTGAGTGTATGGGATACAGGGATACCTTTTTTCACATAATTATGAGTCGACTGCTAGTACACCCAACTCCGGGGGTCGATCCCCGGTACGGGTGGAAACATTAGAATGTGTTTCCTTAAGACACTTGCTGTCCATGTTCACCTAGCAGTGAAATAGGTATCTGGGTGTTAGTGGACTGGTGTGGGTCGCATCCTGGGACAAAATTAACCTAATTTGCGGGAAATGCTCTGCATAACAAGCGGCTTTCTATATAGTAGTATATCACTGATGTCAGCTATGGTCTGTATAATTTGTACATGTACTTGAATGCTTATGTTAAATTTGCCAGAACCGCATTTGCTAAAGTAGACAACCGGGTTGATGTGCACTTCAAGTGATATGCTCGATACAGTGTTAACCCTGAGGTCCTTCTCCATGAACGAAGTTTTGCAGCCTTTGATCCCCCTTCTCCCGAGCCTTCATATCAGTCAGTGCATAATACTTAAAAGGTATGTAACTCTTAAGTGTACATACCCTGAGGGGTGTGTTACTCGATTTTGGGTGTCCCGTAGATCGATCGGTATCGCACTCAGCTCACACATGAAGTCCGGAGTTAGAATCTCCGGTACGGCTGGAAAACATTAAAGACGTGTTTCCCTAAGACACCTGCTGTCCTTGTTCACCCATCAGTATTAAATAGGTACCTGCAGGGCCGGATTACCGCATAGGCAAACTAGGCATTTGCCTAGGGCCCCGCGCATTTGGGGGCCCTGCGGTCCAAGGGGTTCAGGGGCTCATCCAAGACTGCACACATGGTGCAAGTGCAAAGGGGTCCCTACCTAAAAAGTTCAAGTGTTTGGAGAGTAAAATTGATTTTTAAAAATTAATCAAAACAAAAATAAATAATGAAATAAAATAAAATAAAAATAAATAAACCTAACCATAGATGGCAACACTCAACACGCCTTTGTTTACATCAGAACAGCTGTGTTTTCCCGCTAATGCAGTGGTTCCCAAACTTTTTCAGCTTGTTACCCAATTTAACATGCCACATAAAGCATGTTACCCCTTTCACAAAATGTTGTTATTATTGATATATATGGCTAAACGTGAACGTATACAGCCTCACATACTCTGCTAATCCTAGCAAAACCATTGAAAACGTAAGAACCACACATACATTATATATGAAATTAATAATAGCTACAAATTCACAGTAACAGTGGGTAAATACTAACTATATACTGCACAGGGCAGTACACATACATACCAGCTTATGTCTACCTCGGCTGATGCTACAGATAAACTGACAGTGTGAAATAGAGGCAGCCTCAGGAAGTGAGTGACGCGTATGGACAGGTCGATCTGGGCTACTGAGTGACTTTTGTCCTGAAGCATACTTGTCAAAATACTTTTGGGGTTCCACACACTTAGCTATATATTTCTTCTTTTCTAATACTGTATATTAGTTTTTGATGTTTATTGTTATTTGGTTTAAAATTTATTACTTACTTATAATAGGTTTACTTTACAACTTTATATACTAAGACAAAGTTAACAATAATCCTCATACCGGGTACCGCATTGTTTTCTTGATTTTCAGAATTCATAACTTTTTTTCTGTCACCCTCCATTTCCCCCAAAAATGGTTAAATTACCCCCAGGGGGTAATTTACCCCCAGTTTGGGAACCACTGCGCTAATGGGTGAGTATGGGAGATTCCTCTCCAATTTTCTGTAGTAATTACACATTATCTAGACTTGTACTGTGACAAATTAACTGAAGTGTTGTTTATAGACATTGATGTGTATGGATAAAAGTTTGTTTTGCCTCTAAATGTTAAGGGAGGTACCTGATAGGGTTACTTGGGCCCGTAAAGACGCATTTTTGGTAAAAATACTATAAAGAAAAACCTAAAAAAAGCAAAACTGACTTCCGTTTGTAGGTTTACAAGCATTTTTGTCCTGTCTTTAAGTCTTATCATTTCAATAACAGATCTCAATTGATTGATGTTCTACATCACTTCCGTCGCAAATGTTAGTTTTCAAGTTGCGACGGAAAATGATGTAGAACTCAATTAATTTACTACATATTTCTCCAGAAAAAACATAAGCCACATCAGAAAATCGTTTTGGGTTGGGTGAAACTGAATTATCTCTGCATTCTTTAATTCTCATGTCCTTATCTATGGTGGAGGCCATATATCATGCAAAACATAATGATTAGTTTAGTTTGAAAATGGTAATATAAATACCATTGTGCATTGTTCTTGGACTCAGTATGATTTCTGTTTAAGTAAAAATTTGGGGGGATCAAGGAGGATGAATTAGTAAAATATTCGTAGCCCAAATCACTAACCTAATCTATGGTAAAAGTTCTGTATATGACTCCTTTCTGGTAAACGTTTTGAATTTTTAGATGCGCAGCAGAGGAAAGGGGGTACAAGGGCCTATCCCCCCATTGACAGACAATTTTTTTTAATAATTATTAAAAAATTAATAATAATTGATAATGAAAAATTTGTATTGGCATGTTACAGACAGTGATACATCCTCATTATGGCATCTGTGAACGTGATGTAGGACGTTCTTTATGCGAGTGGGTTCCACAGAAAAGACAAGAAGAAAATTCATGAATAAGAACAGAAAAAAGAAAGATGTAGTGAAGCTGCAGAAAGATCACAGACATGCTCACGAAAACAAGTTCCCCGATATTACCAGTATCACAGTGAATCGCAGATTACGTCAGATCATACAGGAAGCCCTCCCTCCATTATTTCTCAGCCAGCATCTACTTCTTTTGTGTCTCCTTCAATGTTCACTCAACGGACATTTCTCCACAGGATTTGTCTTAAAAGATCCTGCATCATGGCCAAATGTAATCCCAGATTCCTACTAATGTTTCATTGCAGAAAACTTCAGTCAAACTCTGAACATTGATTTTAGGAAATCAAGCCAAGGATTTATGATGATGGAAGTCGTCGTTGTTTAAAGTCATCTATGTTTTATAGGAAGCTTGCAAATTCAGAAAACTGTGAAAATAGACATGGATGGTACTATCTGAAAGACTCAGGAAAAGTGTTACTGTCAGCATGCAAGCTATATTTACTACAAGAAAATACCTTCACAAGGGGTTCAATGACTGGAAAAATTCCAAGCGTTTCGAGGAACATGAAAACAGCACCCACTCACAAGGAGCTGCATTTTAGCCAGTGGTATTTCGTGCACAGAAAAAGGCTTATTGGATTCTCATTTTGGAAATCAAACTGAAAAAAGAGAGCACTTCTTGGAAGAAAAGTTCTAGAATGAGTTGTTTGCTGTTGTAAAATCTTAGCTCTAAGAGGACTGCTTTCGTGGAGAAAGAAAATGAGGTTTTTGGTTCGGAAAACAATGCAATTCCTAGGGATCATAGAACTGTTAGCGCAATTCGATCCATTCTTAGCAAATCATGTGTCACGCCTTGGGAATGCAGAAGTGAGCACTGTATCTTACACGTCATCTACTATATGCATTCAATTTATTGAACTGATGACTAAGAAGGTCCTACAATAACCCATCATAGCAGCTGTGAAAACTGCAAAATACTTGCAATAACTGCAGATTCAACTCCAGATATTTCACATACAGAGCAATTGACATTCATTGTTCGCTTTGTCGACTCCAGTGGTAAGCTGTAGGAGCGTTATAAAATTCATTCCTCATTAAGGCCTTGATGGAGAAACAATGATGATGTAGTAACTGGATACTCTGCTTGACATTGAATCTCTATTATGGATTGCCCGTGGCCAGAGAGTTACGACAATGCAAAGTAAAACATGTTCGGGTAAATAAATGGTTGCAAGCCCGTATCAAGAAAATTCAACCACCACTTGTGAAATTGTGCCCTGCTCAGCACATTACTTAATCTTGTTGGAGTCATCTCATGTGCTGCGGAGTGTTGTGTCGCTGCGTTTCATTTTTTGGACTTTTACAAGCACTCTTTAATTTTTTCTCTGCATTCCAACGCATCGGTGGTGTATACTCAAGTAACCATTCATGGAGATGTCATCAACTCATTATCAACAACAATGTGGTCAGCGCTTGCATGCATGCAACACATGCTTGTAAAGACAGGCTTTACTGAAATTACGGTTCTGCTTTGATCCAAATAGCAGAGTGATGAAGACCAGACAGCAACTACGAGAAGGAAGCAGCAGCTTAGCATCAAAATTGGAAGATTTGGAATTGGCCTTACTCTGTGTGCTTTGGGACTGTATACTGGAACGGTAAATGCCACGAAAAGACAATCAGAAAAACTGAAATTGAAATGCGCTACTTGTGCTAAACTCTATGCAGGCTTGTGGAATTTGAGTAAGCTTCATTAGCAATGATGAAGCTTTTGAAATGTTTGAAGAGAAGCTAAACTGCTGTGGTTCTGGTGGCGAAAGCTCCCGCTTCACACACGGAGGGGCCCGGGTTCGATTCCGGCGGGGTGGAAATTCCGACACGTTTCCTTACACCTATTGTCCTGTTCACCCTAGCAGCAAATAGGTACCTGGGTGTTAGTCGGACTGGTGTGGGTTCGCATCTGGGGGACAAGATAAGGACCCCAAATGGAAAATAAGTTAGTCCTCGATGACGCAACTGACTTTCTTGTGTTATCTGGGTGGCTAACCCTCGGGTTTAGTTTTAAAAATCCGAACGAATCTTATCTTATCTTAATCTTACAGTTACCGGCTGATTATCAGCGGGTCAACGGAAGAGGAAACGCAATTTTTGAAGAGCCAGACAATGAAATTGTGTTGCTCCCAAGGCTGAAGAAAATGTAAGACGCTACATACTTCGTCATTCTGGATTCATGATTACAGGAATGGTGAAAAAAAAAAAAAAGAAATCTACCTGAATCTCAAGACAAGTTTGGATTTCGGTTCAAAATTACTACTATGCCAGTATGCAGCAGAATTGAGAGAAGCTGCATTAAAGTTGCAACAACACCTTTCAGCAGATGTTAGGACACCATTGTTGAAGAAATAGTTCATTTTTCTGGGTATATGAATCAGATTAAAGTCCACCAGAAAAAAATGTACACCTCGCTGCTTTGAAACATTTAAGAAATGCAAGGTATCTCAGGAAACCTTCCCTAATGTTGACATTAGTGTATCGCCTTACCTAACACTCCAGCTACTAACCTGAAGGAGAACGTTCATTTTCTGTTTTGGAAAAGTTAAACAATGAGCCAAGACAAATTGTGTAACCTAGCCTTGTTGACCATTGAGTCTGATCTAACAAGAAATATTGATTTTCAGAATATAATTAAAGGATTTTGCCAATATGAAATCCAGAAAAAATTTTATTTAAGAAGTGCCTGTGCATATAAACAATTCTTTACTTTCTTGAGTTTATATGATTTGATAAGTTTATGCTGATGCAGGGGATAACAATAATGGTCAGTGATTTATAAAGGGAATAATAGTGCTGTAGTGGTTATGCTGAATTATAATAGGTACATGATGTCACTATTTTAAAATAGCTAATCTAGTAATACTATGCTGTTTTTGAGTTTATTTCTCTTTAAAATGCATGATTTAGCAAGATAGTTATAATGGCTGTTGGTAAATGGTTTTGGTTGTCTTGATGTACTTTCCCTATTAAATTTAATCAAAATAGCCAGAATGTATTTAATTAGACCTTAAACAGGCTACACCGACCCCCCCCCCCAAGCTGGAAGGGGTCGTTTTCGCTTACCCGTAACTCAAAGGGGCCCCGCCAATCTGAATAGCCTAGGGCCCTGAGACTTCTTAACCCCGGCCCTGGGTACCTGGGTGTCGTGGACTGGTGTGGGTCGCATCCTGGGGGCAAAAAATTTACCCAATTTGCGGGGAAATGCTTAGCATAACAAGCGGTTTCTATTAGTAGTATGTCACTGATGTCAGCTATGGTCTGTATACATTGTACATGTTTCTTGTAGAAATAAAGATATTATATTACTTGTATATTGCAGGGTAAGGATGCCATTTTTAAACCAAAAACCCAGACACAGTAAAATGAGTACAACTCTGTAAACTTGTATTAAAAAAAAACGTTGGGGCATTTAGCGTGGGGAACCGAATCTGCTGGGACATTATCCCTTAAACCCGGACCGTCCCGGTCCAAGTGAGACGAATGGACCCTTAACCGGAATGTTTATGTCTCCATGAGATGTATAATTCAGTGTGTATACTGACTTACGAAATCGTAATGAGACTCTGACCGCGGGTTCAAACCCCGCCCGTGGTATGGTGTGTATACCCTTTATGTGTGTGAACTCGGTGTTATAAAACAGTGTATATTTCACTGAGAGGTGTGTAAACTCTAAAGTATTTTCCAGCGGTGGTGATGGCAGGTTACAAGTTGTCTTAATGACCCTTGTGACTCGTGCAGTTGATAGGCTTGAAACCCAATTAATCAACCAACCAACTTAATTAATTAAGAGGGATAGGAAAGGCCTTGCCTGAAATACTACCATAACATTGTAAAATTATTGTGATAATAAATTACTATTATTATTATTATTATTATAGCCTCCTGATGACTATAATTGTAAATCATGATTTGATGAATGACTTGGCACATTTCATCCTGTAAAACATCAAGAGAGTTTTTTTTTTTTTATTTTTTATCAAGAGAGGTAGGGAAGTGTCTTGGTGCAGGTGAGGGGCTCTTGATCCAAATTTAAATTGGATCTATCCTCCCTTCCATAGATCGAACCTGATTCCACAGCGCTCTGTGATGCCCTACAAGTGTAGCTGAGCTCTTTTTAAGGCTGAATGAATGACCACTTCCATTACTATTTCTTCAAGGTTGATGGACTGATTACATTATCTCTACCACTACCTCTGTATTTGACTGAAGAAACCTACCCTTTTCAGGCGAAACGTTTTTAAAAAATATACCAAAACTGCTGCGCGTGTGTCAAGGAGCATATGAGGCAGGAGTGCCAGGGTGCCACACCAACTGGACACTGGCTCTGGCTAATGGTGCTGACTCAAAAGGAAATT
>NW_026471993.1:0-11123 GCF_026875155.1 Cherax quadricarinatus | reverse complement strand
CACAGATACACACGTTCAAATGATTTAATGGTTGATTTACTGATTTACTAGAACCTCTTGATACTTATTAAAACCCTTTAAATGAAACTCTAGCTATTTGTATTTCTGTTTCTAATGTTTTTGTATATTGGACAGCTTACCGTCACGTTCCTGATTTTTAATGTTTGTTTTTATAAGGGCGCCTACAACCCATCCTTTTTGCAGTCTGCTTTATTGTCCAATGAAACCTTTTGAAACCAGTCCCGGTTTCGGACCAGTGAAGGGTTCGGACCAGTCAAGGGTTCGGACCAGTCAAGGGTTCGGACCAGTCGATCTGATCTGATCGGTGGGTCACTTATTTAAAACATACTGGTCGGTGATTTGAGCTAACACATGAAGGATCTACTGGAAATTATCTACCCGAGTAATATGTGATTTGACTGATACAAAAGTATAACTTGCGTGTTGAAGAGCCGGGATACTGGCAGCTCCTACAGTGACGAACGGTCGACCTCAACCCTTGTTTATCAATCGCTGTATCTAGCTTTTCTATTTTTTTTTTTTTCGCGTCCACCACAATAAATGCTATATTATCACTATAGTTGACTGGTGCAAATTTTGGAGGAAGGACGCTTTTTCTGTAGTAATAATTTCTTCTCGTTGTGTATATTGCGAGCGCTGGTAACTACAGGTTATATGAAATTCACAGTAACGTCTGGTATTTAAAGAAAAAGAAACTAATGAAAGTCACTCCACTCACTAAGTACCACTATAAAACGGGTTTTAGTTGCTAACCTACAACACTGTAATTCTGCTAATTCATGGTATCCCCTAGATTATATGCGAGTTACCTAGCAAGCCAGGAAGATTTTAAAACCAGCTGACCTGTGGTAAGTTTCTGGCGACTTCTGGCACCTGCCTCTATAGGCTTATCACTTCATTTACAAATTCACCTGTTTTCAAATGACACTTTAGCCTTTATCATCAATATACTAGGGAGCCACTGTAGTATACACTATACACTATGTATACTCAATGTTATCAGGGAGACTTTCTTTCCTCTGACACGAAAAGTTCAATTATTATTATTTTTTTCACACAGGCCTATGATTCCCCTCTGGCAGTAAACTCTGCTAGGTAGTGCACACTAATTCTCCTTTTTTGACTCAGTATATAATGTTTTCCGCCCAAGATTGGTTCCAGGCGCTAGAGGGATGTATCGTATAGGATTGATGACACAAATTAAAGTTCTAGCACGTAAGAGCGACCGTGAAAACACGAGATAACCCGGAGCACAACGAGGCACGCTGACACGCTGTTGGGTAGCAGGTGCTCAACACTTGATAGAATTAAATAATAGTAACGATGTTCAATCTCTGTTAACCCACTGAGGGTGTACCTTGAAATTTATTACTCCTAGAGCCTCTTGGCAAGGGGGGCTGTACAAAAGACTGATAGGCACAGTGAAGAGGTGTCTCCGTAAAGTACTACACCGGAAGAGAATTAATTTGGAAGAATTCCCGTGCAGTGTTGTGGAGGCAGAAAATCATATAAATAATAGGCCTCTCTTGTACATGAGTGTACACCTGATGCAGATGTATTAACACCTTCTCACCTAATATGGGGAAAGGGAAAATTTGGGAAGTGCCCCTGTCTATAGAGATAATCCGGAAGAAAGTAAATGAAGATTACAATGATGCGGCAGTGTGTGTGATAATTTAAAATGTTAAATAAAGTAATTGATCATTGGTCTAATGTGTGGCATAAGGAATATCTTTTACACTACGGGGAACACTTTTATGGTGCGACAGAGGCAGTAAATCGACAGAACATTAAACCCAGGTGACATTGTGTTGATTGATACTGAACAACATCGAAAATTGTGGCTCTGGGCAAAGTATTGACATTGTACCCAGATGCACAAGGTGTTGTCAGGAATGTCAAAGTGTTGTGTCGTGGCCAGGAAAGTTTACGCACAATTAACAAATTGATTCCCAAAGGAATTAGGTGTTCAATTAAACATAAATGAATACTGAGGGAAAGTGACACAAGTGATATGGAAAATAAAAGTGCCAAGGATGCCGGAGAATGAAATCATAGTAAGACCTACTAGGGGAACAGCCACTCAAGCCAGGCCAGCTGGAAACGTCTCCTAAAGGAAGGAGTAATTTGAGTCATTTAGCAACGAACTCCGCCCCGGGCCCCAGTGTGGAAAATACTGTATATATTTCCGAAATACAGTAGTTATATGTAAATAAGATGGCCATACTGTATTTAATAATATTTATGTCATAGAAAACGGAAGGCCTGCGTGTGTGCAGAAGACACCATTGTTTTGAAGTGAGTAACAGACATTAGCAATGGGAAGAATTTTTCGTGCTCTAGAGGTTAAATTTGGGCTAACACCTCTCAAATAGGAGTGAAATTGTTGGATGTGCATTCCTGCATAGCTTGAGATATCAGGCGATGGACAAACAGCTCTAGGGAAAACCCCAGATAAGTCTTATGTAGTAAACCCGGCCAGTGTTATTTTCATAGATTGACAGTGAGGTTTTCTGAGTATGATACACATTAATCTCCAGTCAAATTGGTGAGTGATATTAAGATATTCTCCTGTCATGCAAATGTGTATATATATATATATATATATATTATATATATATAAATATAATATATATATATATATATATATATATATATAAAATATATATATATAATTTTATATATATAATCTTTATTTTAATTTAAAATTTCAGTCCACAAATTTATATATTTACCAGAATTCCTGGTTTTATGTATATTTCATTATAATTAATAGGTCCAGAGCAACTTGTGGATATGACAGTGGTAGGGACGAAGGGGGACATTTTTTGCGATCTAGGTGTCCCAAATTCCTCTTGTCTAACTGAACAGTAAATGAACTTTGTTCATTTACTGTTATGTACATAATGATACATTCAGATAAATGCAATTTTCCGAATTACCTTTAGTGCATTATTGAATCCTAAAAAGTTGTGCAATATTTATTTTAATACTTGTCATCCCTAATTAATAGTTCATAGTTGTTTTAACTTGTTCTAAATTGTAACACTGTACTCTTTTAAACTATATCAAAACTGTAATTATTCTATCCTGATCTGCTCTACAGACTTACCTAATAGAAAAGTTCATTTCTTTGTATCATGGTAACTCATTTAATTACCATATGAACTGTTATGGCCTTATTCTCATATTGTTAATTTTTTAAATTTGCCCCAAATTATCTGCATGCAAAGGGACTTTTGACAAAGCACACCCAACTATTATGTTCCTTTGTATAAAAAATGTAAAATGTCAAATAATAATAATTATTATGATAATGGCGTTTTGTCAAGCAATGGCCAAAATTTACTTTTGAGATATTGGGGTACACGCCCGCACAGCTGTTTACGTAAAAAAAATCACGAAATCTTGCTTTCTTTTTGCGTAACCTCTGCAATATACGTGATTTCTTATTGTTACCCCTGGTATTATACCGTTTTCTTTAGTGAGAGACCAAAGGTAAGAGAGAAAACCATTCATTTATAGTCAGATACTAGAGTAAATCAATGATCGCGGAGGCCACCACCCTTCCGGTAAGTAAGTAAGTAAGTTTATTCAGGTATACACAAATACAGTTACATAGAATTATCATACATAGCACATGTGTAGAGAACCTAGGATAACCCAAAAAAGTCAGAGTGACTTATTTATATTGGGGTCCTTTTACCTTATTATTATAATATAAAGGTTATAATATTTTCTTATTATTCTATAATGAAGATAACATCTTATTATCATATAAAAAGACTATCTACTACACGAGGGTCATTAAGACTATCTAAAATTTACGAGGGTCATATACTAGGAATAAGGTAAAATTTACACGTATATTAGCTAAAAAATAGAAAATCATTCCCCTCCCTTTCTGTAGCTACATTCATCAGACACCTTTTGGCAGTCTTCTTGAACTGGTTCATGCTATGACTGGCTTTGACATGTGCGGGCAGTCTGTTCCATTCCTTTATTGCTGTACAATAAAAGATGTTTGAAGCCTGGCCAATGACTGTGGGTACTACAAAGTTGTGCTCTCTCCCCCTAGTACTATGATTACTTTGGTTCCCAACCTTGACAAAATTGAGAGCAAGATATTCTGGGCACTGTTTGTGAGCAATTTTATAAACATGATTTAGCTTCAGTTGTTTTACTCTGTCTTCAACATTCAGCATATCCAACTGCTGTAATTCATCCTGGCCTACATGTTCTCTTGGTCCCAGCCCCAGGATGAATCTTACGATTTTGTTCTGGGGGATTTGCAGTGTATCTTTCAGTTTTTTTGTCAAGGCAGAGTACCATGAAGAGCAAGCGTAATCCACATGGCATTGTATAAGGGCTAGACATAGGGTCCTGCGAGCCTCAATAGGTAGACACTGTGCTTGTCTATACAGGAACTTCAGTCTGGCATTCGCTTTCTTTACTACACTGTTCCCTATCAATTCTCCTGACATGCATGGGTCAAAGGGGATTCCCAGATATTTTACTTATGAAACCAAAGTGATGGGCTCCCCATTACACTGGACATGAAAATTATTTACCCTTCTCAGTTTGTTACGTGCCAAAGAGAATGGCTTCAGTTTTCCGAGGTGTAATGATAGTTTGTTGTATACTAACCATTTGCTGCAGGACTCCAGTTCCAGTGTTAAAACATTAGCTATATCTTGTGGGTCTTTACCTGACACTAACAGGGCACTGTCATCTGCATATAGTAGGAATTTGCACTTGACACTGATAGGCATGTCATTGACATACATAAGAATAATAAGGGACCCGAATACTAACTTGGGGAATCCTATGCTATCGGCAGGGGTTCTGATTTCGTTTTGTTGATTTTGACAATTTGTTTCCTGTTGCTAAGGTAGTCTGCAATAAATCAAACAAACGGGCTTCCACATGGATAAATTGTCATTTTTGTGAATTTGTGTCACGCCCCTTGTGCAGATATCCAAGAACTAGCTACAAGCAGTATTAAAACAGGGAAGTGTTTTTGGGTATGCCCAAAGGAGATAAATCTGTGGACTAAAATCACAAGGGTATTAAAAGAGGATAACATCAAAGCTGCTTTCATAGAAAACCTGGAAGCTTTCTACAACAGAACACAGAGAGTAGTCGTCAACAGAGTAAAGTCCGAGGCAGCTACGGTGAAAAGCTCTGTTCCACAAGGCACAGTACTCGCTCCCATCTTGTTCCTCATCCTTATATCCGACATAGACAAGGATGTCAGCCACAGCACCGTGTCTTCCTTTGCAGATGACACCCGAATCTGCATGACAGTGTCTTCCACTGCAGACACTGCAAAGCTCCAGGCAGACATCAACCAAATCTTTCAGTGGGCTGCAGAAAACAATATGAAGTTCAACGATGAGAAATTTCAATTACTCAGATATGGTAAACATGAGAAAATTAAATCTTCATCAGAGTACAAAACAAATTCTGGCCACAAAATAGAGCGAAACACCAACGTCAAGACCTGGGAGTTGATCATGTCGGAGGATCTCACCTTCAAGGACCATAACATTGTATCAATCGCATCTGCTAGAAAAATGACAGGATGGATAATGAGAACCTTCAAAACTAGTGAGGCCAAGCCCATGATGACACTCTTCAGGTCACTTGTTCTATCTAGGCTGGAATATTGCTGCACACTAACAGCACCTTTCAAGGCAGGTGAAATTGCTGACCTAGAAATGTACAGAGAACCTTCACGGCGCGCATAACGGAGATAAAAACACCTCAATTATTGGGAGCGCTTGAGGTTCCTAAACCTGTATTCCCTGGAACGCAGGGAGGGAGAGATACATGATTATATACACCTGGAAAATCCTAGAGGGACTAGTACGAACTTGCACACGAAAATCACTCTCACTACGAAGCAAAAGACTTGGCAGACGATGCATCATCCCCCATGAAAAGCAGGGGTGTCACTAGCACGTTAAGAGACCATACAATAAGTGTCAGGGGCCCGAGACTGTTCAACTGCCTCCCAGCACACATAAGGGGGATTACCAACAGACCCCTGGCAGTCTTCAAGCTGGCACTGGACAAGCACCTAAAGTCAGTTCCGGATCAGCCGGGCTGTAGCTCGTATGTTGGTTTGCGTGCAGCCAGCAGCAACAGCCTGGTTGATCAGGCTCTGATCCACCAGGAGGCCTGGTCTCAGACCGGGCCGCGGGGGCGTTGACCCCCGGAACTCTCTCCAGGTAAACTCCAGGTAAACTCCAGATGGGAACATAAAAAGTCTGGGCTGAATGGTACTGCCCTTGATACTGGCCATGTAGTCAGAAACTGTAAGGCTGGAGGTGATGTCCTGGTAGTCAGTAAATGTGGGGCTGATAGTGCTGTCCTGGGAGACAGTAATGGTGAAGCTGGAGGTGCTGTCCTGGGAGACAGTAATGGTGAAGCTGGAGGTGCTGTCCTGGGAGACAGAAATGGTGAAGCTGGAGGTGCTGTCCTGGGAGACAGTAATGGTGAAGCTGGAGATGCTGTCCTGGGAGACAGTAATGTGAAGTTGGAGTGCTGCCCAGGGATACAGTAATGGTGAAGCTGGAGGTGCTGTCCTGGGAGACAGTAATGGTGAAGCTGGAGAATTTGTCCAGGTAGTCGGGAATTATACGCAGGAAGGAATGCCTATAAATGACCTCATAGGGACAGGAGCCGTAGGGGGGGAAACAAGTGTAGTCAAAGATAAGATAAAACCAATATTGCAAACAAGAAATACAACAGGAAATAGCAAACAAGAGGACTCCACTAGCAATAGTGAGGATATATTACCAAAAACAACTGGTGGGAGCTCCATTGTTGGTGCTAGGGAAGATAGGAATAAGACAGGTAAACATGCACCAACAGGAATACAGTCACAGAAACCCAAGGCAAACGGAAACCAAGCCTGTGCACATACTATGCACTTGGTATCTGCAGACATGGAAATCGGGGAAAAACAGATGGGACGTGCAACTATGACCACCCTAGAAAATGCCGTGCCCATATGACAACAGGAAAATGCAAACTCCCTTCCTGTAAGCTTTTTCACCTTGAAATGTGTACCTCTTCAGTACAGGAAAGACTGTGCTATAACTTAAATTGCCAGGCACACCATCTAAAGGGGAAAAAAAGATACAAAACATCCAGGCCATGGAAAACCTGGGTAGCCACAGCCACTCAAGAGGGGGAGGTTTTTTAGTGCCGGAAGGAAAAAAAAAAAAACTGGCAGGAAATGGCAGAAATTGTACACCAAATCCAGTCATTCCTGGAGTGGAACCACAGTCGATGGCCTCCACTCCAAACCAACAGATACAGATACTAATGCCGGAAAAAAAATCCCCCCCCCCCAGTACCAACAATACCACCAGTCCGATGACATTCTTCTTTGCAAATATACAGGGTCTAAAGCCAGCAACAAACAACAAAATACCTTTCATCCGTGGACTGCTTGCAGAGGCAAAGGCAATGTTCGCGGCTTTCACTGAGACCCACATAAAGGATCACTTAGACAACGAAATACGGATCCCAGGTTACAACCTATACAGATGTGACAGAGTGAACAGGCAGAAGGGGGGGGGGGGGGGCCTGTACATTGCAGAGTCACTTGTTTGCACAGAAAATGCTCAATGCCTCAAATGATGTAGTGGAAGTTTTAGCAGTAAAGGTCGAGAACCAAAACCTAGTCATTGTGGTAGTCTACAAGCCTCCGGATGCAACATCCCAGCAATTCCAGGAACAGCTGTTAAAAATTGACCACTGTCTGGAAAATCTTCCAGCTCCTGCACCCAACATCTTGCTCCTGGGGGATTTCAACTTAAGGCACCTAAAATGGAGGAATATAGCAAATAATATTGTTGCAGTAATAACACCAGGAGGCAGCTCTGATGAAAACTCACACTCACATGAGCTTTTAAATCTCTGCACAAAATTCAATTTAAACCAGCAAATAATAGAGCCTACTAGATGGAGAATACACTAGACCTCATCTTCACTAACAATGATGATCTGATAAAACTGTCACCATATCAAAAACAATATACTCAGATCACAACATAATTGAGGTTCAGACATGTATGCGCAGAGCCCCAGACCGACAAAATGAGATTAGTCACGAGGGAGCATTCACCAAAATCAACTTCAATAACAAAAACATAAAGTGGGACCAAGTAAACCAAGTCCTAACCGATATAAGCTGGGAAGATATACTAAGCAACACAGACCCCAACTTATGCCTAGAACAGATTAACTTGGTGGCACTCGATGTATGCACAAGACTTATTCCTCTAAGAAAAAGGAGGAGTAGATGTAAAATAGAAAGAGACGGGGGGCGCTCGCTTTACAAGCGACGGAAAAGAATAACAGAGAGGCTAAAAGAGGTCAATCTATCTGAAATGCGTAGGGAGACACTGGTCAGAGAAATAGCAAACATCGAACTTAAGCTAAAGGAGTCAGAATCGCGGAAGAACTAAAAGCCATAAATGAAATCGAAAGAAACCCAAAGTATTTCTTCTCCTATGCCAAATCAAAGTCGAGAACAACGTCCAGTATTGGGCCCTTACTTAAACAAGATGGGTCCTACACAGATGACAGCAAGGAAATGAGTGAGCTACTCAAGTCCCAATATGACTCAGTTTTTAGCAAGCCACTAACCAGACTGAGAGTGGAAGATCAAAATGAATTTTTTATGAAGAGAGCCACAGAATTTGGTTAACACAAGCCTATCTGACGTATCCTGTTGCCAAACGACTTCGAACAGGCGATAAATGACATGCCCATGCACTCTGCCCCAGGGCCAGACTCACGGAACTCCATGTTCATCAAGAACTGCAAGAATCCCCTATCACGAGCCTTTACCATCCTATGGAGAGGGAGCATGGACAAGGGGGTCGTCCCACAGTTACTAAAAACAACAGACATTAGCCCCTCTCCACAAAGGGGGCAGTAAAGCAACAGCAAAGAACTACAGACCGATAGCACTAACATCCCATATCATAAAAATCTTGAAAGAGTCCTAAGAAGCAAGATCACACCCATTTAGAAGCCCATCAGTTACACAACCCAGGGCAACATGGGTTTAGAACAAGTCGCTCCTGTCTGTCTCAAACTATTGGATCCTACGACAAGGTCCTAGATGCACTAGAAGACAAAAAGAATGCAGATGTAATATATACAGACTTTGCAAAAGCCTTCGACAAGTGTGACCATGGCGTAATAGCGCACAAAATGCGTGCTAAAGGAATAACAGAAAAGTCGGTCGATGGATCTATAATTTCCTCACTAACAGAACACAGAGAGTAGTAGTCAACAGAGTAAGTCCGAATCAGGCACGGTGAAAAGCTCTGTTCCACAAGGCACAGTACTCGCTCCCATCTTGTTCCTCATCCTCATATCTGACATAGACAAGGATGTCAGCCACAGCACAGTGTCTTCCTTTGCAGATGACACCAAATCTTTCAGTGGGCTGCAGAAAACAATATGAAGTTCAACGATGAGAAATTTCAATTACTCAGATATGGTAAACACGAGGTAATTAAATCTTCATCAGAGTACAAAACAAATTCTGGCCACAAAATAGAGCGAAACACCAACGTCAAAGACCTGGGAGTGATCATGTCGGAGGATCTCACCTTCAAGGACCATAACATTGTATCAATCGCATCTGCTAGAAAAATGACGGATAATGAGAACCTTCAAAACGAGGGATGCCAAGCCCATGATGACACTCTTCAGGTCACTTGTTCTATCTAGACTAGAATATTGCTGCACACTAACAACACCTTTCAAGGCAGGTGAAATTGCTGACCTAGAAAATGTACAGAGAACCTTCACGGCGTGCATAACGGAGATAAAACACCTCAATTACTGGGAGCGCTTGAGGTTCCTGAACCTGTATTCCCTGGAACGCAGGCGGGAGAGATACATGATTATATACACCTGGAAAATCCTAGAGGGACTAGTACCGAACTTGCACACGAAAATCACTCACTACGAAAGCAAAAGACTTGGCAGACGATGCAACATCCCCCAATGAAAAGCAGCGGTGTCACTAGCACGTTAAGAGACCATACAATAAGTGTCAGGGGCCCGAGACTGTTCAACTGCCTCCCAGCATACATAAGGGGGATTGCCAACAGACCCCTGGCAGTCTTCAAGCTGGCACTGGACAAGCACCTAAAGTCGGTTCCTGATCAGCCGGGCTGTGGCTCGTACGTTGGTTTACGTGCAGCCAGCAGTAACAGCCTGGTTGATCAGGCTCTGATCCACCAGGAGGCCTGGTCACAGACCGGGCCGCGGGGGCGGTGACCCCTGGAACTCTCTCCAGGTAAACTCCAGGACTTAATCCAGTCTACAGAACCTATACCGATAGCTTGAAGTTTCTTACATAATATATTGTGGTTGACACCATCGAAGGCCTTTTGCAAGTCTAAGATTACCATACCTATGAGACTCCCCTTTGACATTTCAGTTCTCAGGTAATCCATCAGATTAATTAAGGAGGTATTGGTTGAGTAAGATCTTCTAAAGCCTGATTGATATCTATGGAGAATGTTGTTGTCATTAAGGTACTTAACTACTTGAGAGTACACCGCCCTCACCTAGAATTTTGGATATTATACTGAGTATACTAAAAACAGGCCTATAGTTGCTGACATCAGACCTACTATTTTTCTTGAAGATAGGAGTAACTCTGGCCTCCTTGAACCCCTCCGGTACGGTATTAGTGGTGATTGATAGATTTATTATGTGAGCAATAGGGACTGACAGTTCAGAAGCACCATGTTTTAGGAACTTAAACGGGATGTTATCAGGGCCTGTGCTCTTAGTTCTTTTTGAATAAAGTCATGAGATACACTACTAGTTGACAACTGTTTGGGGTTACCCCTTTATTGGTAAAAGTATGTTTGAAATTATCAAAGTCTGTGTTAAGTTTATGAATGTTAAGTAATTTTTAATAGTTCAAAAAAGATAATTTGTTTCCTACAGTGTACTTAAATATGATTTTTTCCTGAAAATAAATTTAACATTTTTAATAAACCATTTCACAGTCACAAAGTAATGGTGTTGGTACTTTTTTAGAGGGGTTTGGA
>NW_026471992.1:0-11196 GCF_026875155.1 Cherax quadricarinatus | reverse complement strand
AAGAAAAAAAAGAAAAAAAGGTAAGAAAGGGGAAGGGAAAAAGAGTCAGGGGGAGGAAGGAGGGAGTAAGGAGGGAGGGGAGTAGGAATTTAAGGATAGAGAGGAAGGAGGCGAAGGAGGAAATGAAAGCAAGCAAGAAGGATAGAGATGATGTAAGGGGAGGGGAGTGTGGGAGAGACAGAGGCAGAGAGTGAAGGGAAATGAGAGGAAGGATGGAGGGAGCAAAGAGAAAGAAAAGAGAGTATGATGCAGGACATGAAAGAAAGAGAAGCATGCAGGGTGTGTGAGAGAGAAAGAAGGATACAGGGCGTGAGAGAGAGAGAGAGGAGAGGAGAGGAGAGAGAGAGAGAGAGGGGGAGAGGAAAGGAGGAGGGAGGGAGCACATCCCCATTTAGGTTGGTGCCATCAAAACCCCGTTAAGTGGGCCATAAACCGCCTCATTCAATTAAGTCGGGCCCGGTGTCTCCCATATTTTTTAAAACATTATCACCTCGCGTCCGCCGCCGCCGCCGTCGCCGCTCCCGCCCCCGCCAGCGATAGTGCCAACGAAAATATTCAACGTCGTGGGTGAGTGTGCCATCCTCGGGAGTTTTGACAGAACCGGTGGTACAACCACGCCCCCCACTGCGACTGAGCCACGCCCCCCAGAGTTACAACCACGCCCACCCAGAAATACAAAAAAATGCCCACCCAGGAATACAGCTATGCTCACTTAACGTACAAAAAAGAAAACACACACTAAACGACACAAGAAAGAAAAACACCATTGAACGTGGGGGGAAAAAGCTCAGTGAACGATAAAATAACGCGCACTGAACGATACAAAAAAAAAATCTCTGGGAACTGCACAAAGACGTCTTCACTGAACTATATGAAATATCACCCACTGAGCGATAAAAATAAATACCACACACTATATTATTAAAAAAAGGTACATCTCATGGTCGAACTAAACCTATGGACACTTAAATACTCCCGAGTGTTCACTTGTGAGGAATGTAGAAAAAATAGTACAATAGCTTTTGAAATACCCCATAGTATCTTGTTAGTTCTTTTTTATATATATATTTTGCCGCAGAAGCGGCGCAAGAATATATGGATTGACATTAGGCCTAAGGACTAGTCTCCAAAAGGGTTAGTAAGAGTGGATCTGGATAAATACCGGCAAATTAGGCTTTAAACTGTTGCAAGCAATTTAGGATATTTGCTTAATATATCTGGGGATCTTCATTCATAAAATCAGTGACATTTCCAAAGGTTGTAAAATTTTTTCCTCTTTTATTTCTCAGCAATTGGACATATCTATGCACATAGTGTTGTATGATCATAAGAAATGACCATATACTTCGCATTATTTTTGATCATCATCTGTATATATCCCAGCCTGCCAGAACTACTTGTAAATAAAGCCTGTGTCTGGCCACTAATTTAGTCAAGTCAGCTTACATTGCCAGTTGCACCGTAATATTCCTATTCTTGCTATGATAGTGAGCTACAGATCTACTCAGGCTTCTAAGTGTATTCCTGTGGTAATTAGATTCGCTGCCTCTCTCTCCTAATATTATTCCTAAATTTTTATCACAGATATATCCAGTTTTTTTATCGCTTCTGTTGTCACCCCTAGGTAGGGTGTCCCCATAAGAGGAAATGCATTCACAGTCACCCATGCAATCACTGTCTTGGCAGAAGCATGGTGATATTACAGTTCAATGGTTTCTCAGAACTGCAGCATCCCCCTTCCTCATGAGTGTACATGGAGTCTGCCTGGAGCCCCCCTTCCGGAGATCACCCCCCCAGGGGTCCGGTCCCAGAGCAGGCCCCCCGGTTTCGGGTTATCGATCAAGTGTTATGCCTCCCTCCACACTAAATGAAGCACCACATCCGGCTGATCCAGGAAACAGGCACGCTGCGTTTCCCACCTCCAGGGCTAAGTCGGTTAACTCCCGGGAATCCCTTTATAAATGTTACCCTTTCTGATTCCAACGCATTACACCAGTACTCTAAAGTGTTCGGCAACCCGTTAATGTCCGCTTCCTTAAAAACAAAAACTCCTAACTTCCCTCCAACCTTACCTTGGGCGACCCCTCCCCTCCCCCCACCCCAGAAAATCTGGCCAAATTACCACACACAAAAAGTGACTGAAAAGATACAAAAACACTGAAAGAGACCATAAAAGCTCGCCCGAACGATACAAAAAACCCAGGGGGACACAAAAAAAAACGAATGATACAAAAAACTCTGAACGTATGAAAAAAAATCACGAACGATACAAAAAAAACCAAAAAAAACAGAAAAAAACTCACTGGCAATACAGAAACACCCAACAATACAACAATCTACTGAAGATATAAAAAAAACATCAACAAAACAAAAAGGTATCATACAAAAGCACTCATAAGGATGTGAAAAATACTGAACGAAACAAAAAAATGTCGTAAACAATTTGATAACGAACAAAGCAAACTGAATGTCTTCTATGCAACGAAGGGGCGTAGCATCAACACTGAATGGGGTAACAAAACGATTGGATGACATAGGCCAGACCACTGAAAGATGGAACCCAACCCATGAAACCCAAAAAACACCCAATGAGTAACGCAACCATGACTGACGAAAAATATAATCAGTGAGTGACTAAAAAATAATATTGATGCGTAAAATAAAATGAAGACGTAAAAAATAATCAATGAAGATAACCATAGATTGAATTAGTAATACGCCCTTTAATACATTCAGGAAAAACATAACTAAACGTGCGAAAAGAAGAGGAAAACGGAAAATGGGGAAAGAAATTTAAAAATGGGAAAAACAAAATAAAAAAAAAGGTACAAACAACGAAAAGTAAGGATTGGAAGAAAAGAGGGAAAATGGGAAAAAATAAGGAGACAAATTCGGGAAGTTAGGATAAGGGATATGAGGGGAAAAGGAAAAAAAGGGGAAAAAAATTTGTTTTAAATTTTTTTTTTAAAGGGAAATGGTTTTTTTCTCCCTTTTGGGTAATACTGGGTTTTTAAGGGGCGGAAAGAGGGGGGGGGGGATGATAGGGGGTGGGGGGAGATTGGGGTGGAGAGGTGGGGGTGATGAGTTAGGGGGGGTGAGAGTGGGTGGAGAGTGAGGGGTGATAGTGAGGGGGGGGGGAGAGTTGAGGGGGGGAGAGGTGAGGGATTTAGTAGAGGGGGGAGGAGAGCTGAGGGTGAAAGGGGGGGTTTAAAAGGGGAAAAAAGAAGGGAAAGAGGATAGGGCAGGGAAAAGATAGTTAAAAAGAGGGGGAGGACTGAGGAGGGGAACCTGATCACTGGGTAATCCCTCGGTCCGATTCCACCCCAAAGGGACAATTTCCAGTTAAGTATTTCGAAAAATTATCTGTACGCAAGTCATTTTCCCGTGATGAGTATTAAAAAGGAGAGTTTCCCCAAATAGCTGTAGTTCTGGCTTCCCAACCCAAAAAACCAAAAATGAAAGTCATAAATCGGGTTTAAAAATTTTAAATAACCCCTGCCCCCAAAGTTACTGGGGGTCATTTTGTTTTTTCATTGGTACATATTGTTAGACTTACTCAACACAGTGTGTTGACTTTTTGGATAATAAAGGTTTGTTTTTTTCCTGGACAACTTTAACCACAGTTTTTAGTAATAATATTTTAAATTCAAAAAAGTTTAGACATGTATTATTTCACTTTGAAGACCTTTTTATTTATGATCGGAAAATATATTTTTTTTTTTTGGGTAAAAAAAAGGGCCCCAAAATAAATTAAAAACAAAGTGTCTTGATGTCAATGTTTTTGGGGGTTTATATATTTTTTTTATTTTTGCTTATATATACTGACTTGCCAATTATTCACTTTACAGGGTCTTCGCATTAGTATTAAAATCATCCAGCTCAACTTGACTTCTACCTCCTCTTTGGTTGATGAGGGCTGCAACTTGCACCCCCGGCAGTTTTGGTTAAATTACGGCGGTGAAATCTGGAAAGTCTGCGGGTTCGCGCACACACACACTAGCAGGTCGTGATTGAAATTCAGCATCTGGTGCTGGTGATTTTGCATCCACCCTTTTGGTAAGACTGTCTTTCACCTCTTGGTTCATCACACCCCCTTGGGGTTTCGGGCCACACTTTTTTCACTCAATAAGATCGCACCACGTCGGCAAAATTTGTCTGCTTTAAAGGGGAAACAGTCGTTGCATGCTTTGAAAAATAACAAAAGATTTCCAATTCCTTTTTTAAATTTAAAGGGTCCTGGGGGGAAGGGGGAAAAACTTCCCAAAAAGTTTTCCCAGCTTTCCAAAAAGTAGGAATAATCCCCCAAGAATTTGGCTTCCTTTGGCAGTTTTTTGAAGTTTGAGCAATAGTTTCAAAACTTGCCAAATATTTCCAAAGAGGAGATTCCTTCTTCAAACTGAAGTTTTTAATTTGTTATAATTTGTGTTGTTTTTGTTTTTTTTTTCCCCTATAAAGGAGGTCCTTCCCTAAAAAAAATTAAAATATAAAATTGTGTTTTTAAAATTTTATTAAACCCCCTGACGTATGCTAAATGGGGGAAGCATTCGTGGTCAGCCCCTTTATGTTGTCTTCGGGCCTTAAATTTCCGCCCCGTGACCCTTGATGCCCCTAGCACATTTCCCCCACATGTTATAGCCTTTTGTTGGAGTTTCTCTCTTTAAAGGCTGTTTCCTTTCCCAAAACCCCAAAATTGTGTTGTTTGAAGGTTAATCATGAATTTCGCCATTACGGGTCTTATGGCTTGGGGGTTAAAGTTCTTCCCTTTGGCCCCAGGGAAAATCATTTTTATCTCTTTGCATTTTTTATAGTTGTCCCCCAAACAAAAACGCAATATTAACCTGAAGGGGTTACCCCTCATGCAGAATTGAAAACAAGAATCCCCCTAGATGTACAAATGTCTAAGGGCAGCCAATCACTTTTCCCAAATTAGGGTCTTTGAACATGATGCATACTGATGCTTTTGAAATGTTTCTGCAAATGACACATTTTTCTTCCCCCTGGTAGGCAGCTTATTTGTCTTCCTCAGAGATCCATAAATAGGTGCAGTAGCGCTGCTTTTAGTGGATGTGCAAGAACATCTCTGAGGTGTTGAACGCAAAATACCGGGCATCAAAATCAGTGACAAATACATAGGGTTTTGTCCTTTCAGGTCATTTGGTTTTTTGTTGTGTGTGTGTATTGTCTCCCGCCGGTTTTCTCTCGGAAAGGGTGAATCTTTTCAAGATGGGTCTTTTTTTTTCATGGAAAATTTTTCTTCAAATAGTTTTTCTCCAAAAAAACCCCTTTTTTGAGTTCCCTCTGCTTTCACTTTTTTTGTTTTATTTGATGTATTAGCTCTTTTCCACTTACCCTAAATCATATACCTCCTCACACTTGCATTATAACCTCCCGTTCCCTCACAATTGCTATAAAATCTTATTTCTACTTTTCCCCCAATTTACTGAACATCCACTAACACTACCCCGCTATCTTACAGCATGTCTCCTATCCTGGGAACAGCCCCCTGCTTATTTTACCCCATCACCTGCCTTTTTATGCCAATAGTATTTGCCACTTTATGCTCCTATCAACGCCCGCCTTTCTGTTTTCCCTTTTCATAAGGGTTCCTTTCTATTACCCCCTTATACTGGTGCCCTTACTGCTACCGGCAAAAAAGTTCCTTACTGTACTTAATTAGCTTGATTAGTGCTGCCCTAACACGAAACAGGTTTCCCTCGTAGTTCTCTGCCCCAAACATCCCTAACTTTCGGAACCACGTCCCCATTTTCCCTTTAAATGAAATCCCCAGCGTAGCTCTCCGTGGGGTGTGGCCGTGGTTGTATTTTTTTCCCCGGGCTTGTTCGGTTGGACAGCTGGGAGTAGTATTTTTGGGGCGTCATGGATGGGGGAGTTCGTTCTTTTAAAGGGGACTTGCCGTCACGCTGGAATTTTAAATTTTTCCAAAAAAAATTTAATTTTAAAAGGTAAAAGGAGTTAAGAGGTAATGGTGTTAAATAAGTTTTTTTTTTTTTTTTTTTTACAAAAATTTTAAAAAAATTTTTAAAAAAAAAAAATTATATTAAAAATTATTTTTAAAATTTTTAATAAATTATAATAAAAAAAAAAAATTTTTAAATAAATTTATTCCCCCCGAAAAGTCTGGGGGGTTAAAAGGGAATCTTTAAAAATGCTTTTAAAAACCTTATATTTAAAAAATTTTTTTCATTAATTTATTAAAAATTTTTTTAAAATTTTTCCCCAAAAAAAAAACCCCCCCAAAAAAAACTTACAACCCTTTTTTAAAAAACCAATTTTTTCCTCCCAAATAAATATTTAAATTTGTTTTTTTTTCTCAAACCACTAAAAAATTTTTTTTTCAAAAATTTTTGGGAAAAAATTTTATCCCACAAATTTTCCTTTCATAGAAAAGGGGGGGTTTTTTAACCCAAATCCAAACTGCCTTCCCCGGCTAATTTTTTAAAATATTAAAATTTTTCCCCCCAAAGGTTGGAAAATTCTAAAAACATCTTTTAAGGACCAAAAGTTCTTTCCCCCCAGGGTTTAAAAACAAACCCTTTCCATACCATACAATTTTTTGGGGGCGCCCCCAAAAAAAAATTTCCCCCCCCCAAATTTAATTTTTAAAAGCCCAAAAATTTTTCAGTCCTTTTTTTTTTGCCCCCTTAAAAAATTTTTTTTTATTTTATATAAAAAAATATATATTTAAAATTTTTTTTTAATATTAATAATTTAAAATATTTAAAAAAAAAAAAAAAATAAAAAAAAATTTTTTAAATTTTAAAAATTTTATAAAATTTTTTTAAAAAATTTTTTTATAATTTTAAAAATTTTTTTTTTATTTTTAAGTTTATTAATTTTTTTTATTTTTTAATAAAAAAAAACATTTTATTTATATATTTTTTATTTTTTAAATTTTTTTGGGCCTAATTAAAATTTTAATTAAAACCCAAAAAAATTGGTCTTGCTAAAATCATCGTAAAAATTTCCCTTAAGAAAAAAAATTTTTTTGAAAAAAAATTTTTAAAAATTTTAACCTAAAAAAAAAAAAAATTTTTTCACTGTGTTTGTTTAGTATTAATTATTGAAAAACAAATTGAAATATTTTTTGTTGGGTTGGGCTAAAAAAAAATTTGGGTTCTTTTTTAAAAAATAAGGAAAAGGTAAGTTTTCAAAGGGATTTTTTTGGAAAAAAAATTAAAAAATTTTTACATCAAAATTATAAAAAAAATATATCTTTAAACGTATAAGAAAAAATTTTTTAGCAAGGCCCTTAATTTTAAAGGGAGTTCTTGTGTTTGGGGACCATTTTCCCATATTGGGGCACGACATATATATATAAAAATTTTAAAAATATATAATAAAAATTATTATATAAAAATAAAAAAAATTATTTATAAAATTATTATTATATATATTTATTTTAAAAAATATAAATATTTATATATATAAATTTTTTATATATATATATGTAAACATAAAATTTTAAAACAAACACAAAAGGTTTGACCTCTCTCCACAATCCTATATAAACTTTAAACCCCCAAATAAATTGGGCCTTTTAAACTGGGGACAAAAGGGTCGTTTAAATTTGTAATCCATGCGTGCCCAAAGGGAAAAGTCCCACTTAAATCAAAAACGAACTCCCCCAAATTCCATGAGGGCCCAAATTTGACCCAACTACTCCCAGCTGTACCAAAACGACAAGCACTGGGAAAAAATTTCAACCACGGCCCAAAACCACCCCCACGGACGAGCTACGTGGGGGTTTTCATTTAAGGAAAAAAAAATGAGGACTTTGGTTCTCGGAAAGTTGGGGGGGGGGGGGAAAGGGGGGGGGGGTTTTTGGAGGCAAGTAATTACGAGGGAGAACCTGTTTTTTTCTTTTTTTGGGGCGGGCACAAATTAAAAAGTTTAATTAAGTTTGCGTAAGGCAGCTGGTTTTCCAGTGTAGCAGTAAGGCACGCAGTATGATAGGGTTTAAAAGAAAAAGGGAACCTGTATGATAAGGTTTCAGTAAGCAGGGTGTCTGATAGGGGAGCAAATAAAGTCGGCTAATAGCTTTTTGGCAGAAAAAAAGGGAGGTGATGGGGTTGAAATAAGCAGGCGGCTGTTTGCCAGGGGTAGGAGACATGCTGTAAGATTCCGGGGGAGCTGTTTAAATTTTTTTTTTTTTTTTTTTAAGGTTTCAGTAAGATGTGAGGGAAATTTCGTAATAAGGGTTTATTTTGGGGAAATTTTGAGGGGGGCGGGGGATTAAATGCAAGTGTGAGGGAGGATTTATGATCAAAGGGGTAAGGGGAGAGAGCTAATTTCAACAAGGAAAAAAGAAACAAAAGAGTGAAAGCTGAGGAATCTCAAGAAAGAGGTTTTTTGGGGAAAGAACTACTTAAGGGAAAAAAATTCCCTAAAAAAAAAAGGGCACCTTTCTTGAAAAAATTCACCCATTTTCCCAAGATAACCGGGTGGGGGGACAATACACACACCCCAACAAAAAAAAAAATGATCCTGAAAGCGACGAACCCACTGTATTTTAGTCACATGATTTGATGCCCAGGTAGTTTTCAGTTTTCTACCCCTCAGAGATGTTTTTTTTTGCACATCCCCTGAAACAGCGCTACGGCACTTCAGTTAAGGGTCTCTGAGGAAGACAAATAAAGTGCCCCAAGGGCCCAAATGGAAGAAAAAAAGTGTCATTTTCAGAAACTTTTTTTAGAAGCCCCAGTATGCATCATGAATTCAAGGGCCCAAGTTGGAAAGTGGGTTGGTTTTTCTCTAACATTTTTTTTACATTAGTGGGGTTCCCGTTGTGGTTTTCCCAATTCTGCATGATTTTAATCCCAGTCCAGGGAAATTTAAAATTGCGGTTTTTTGTTTTGCTGGGAGCAACGCAAAAATGCTAAGGATAGAAAAAAAATTTTTCCCTGATGGCACAAAGTGGAAAAAACATTACACCCAAACCCTAAGACCCTGAATGGGGAGAATTTTATGATTAACCTTCAGAACAACAAAATTTTTTTGGGTTTTAGAAAGGAAACAGCCCCCCGTAAAGAGAGGAAACCAACAAAAGAGGCTATAAAAATGTGGGGGAATGTGCTACTGCTCATCAAGGGGGCACTGGGGCGGGGATTCAAGGCCCGAAGGGCAAAATAATAGGAGTGACAACGAAAGCTTCCCGTATTCGCATTTCGTTTTAAGGGCGGGGTTCCCGACCATAATCATCACTATTGATAACCTAATGTGATGGTATACTTTTTGTTAGGAAAAAAGGGGTCCCACCCTTGTAAGGGAAAAAGGGGAAAAAAGTAACGAACACAATAATAGACTTAACAAACTTCGTTCTTTGAAAAAGGGGGACATCTGCCAGTCTCTCGTGGAAATTTTTGCCCTTTAAATGTTTTTTGGGAAAAATGAGTGCTCAAAAGCTTCTGAAAGTAAGCATGGCCCCACCCGGAAAAAACCTTTAAGTATCTTGGTTGGAAAAAATTTGATTATCTCCAACTTATTTGGAAAAACTGGAAAAATTTTTTGGGCCGAATGTAAACCCTTCTCATTCCCCCCATGGGATCCGCTTTATTTTAAAATTTGGAAAAGGTGGAATCTAGTTATTTTTCAGCAGGCAACGACTGGGCTTACATGCAACTATTATTTCGGCGACGTGGATGCATGCTTATTGAGTAAAACCCGCTGTGGCCCAAACCCCAAAGGGGTGTGATGAACCACAGAGGTACCTTTTTTGGATTTTAAATTTTATTTTTAAAAACCCAATTTATAATGGCATTTTTCTTAGAATCTTTGAAGTATCTAGAAAATTAATGGTCAATTCCTTTGTTTTTATCCAATTTAAATTTCATTCGGGAAAAACTAGCAAAATGGTAAGAATAGAAAATTTTAGAATTTTTCCCGTCCCACAAAGAAAGGTCTTCAGCAAGCAAAAAGAAGGGAATAGATGTAAACAGAAAAACCAATTTTTGGTTGAGATAAAACAGCCTTCGTGAAGTTTTCCAAAAGTTTTAACAGGGGAAAGGTGCTAGTGCTATAAGGTAGCACGAGGGGTTTAAGGCCTTAGACAAAAATTTTAATTGAAAAAGTTGTCAGGTTTTTCCTTCGTCCAAGGCAGTGTTCAGTTCACAATTGAAATCAATTGGTATTACTTTAGAGGGGGGGTTAAACCTAGGAAAATAGGAACTTACCCGAAACTTATATAATTTAAAAGGAAAGGGGGGACAGCCCATTTCCCGGATTATTGCTTAAACCCTGTTTTGGAAAAGATTCTAAAACTTCAAAGATAAAAGGAAAAGAAAAAGCCAAATTTGGAAAAAAAAAAACTCCAATTTTTTGGGGAAAATAAAACTTTGGGGTGTATTTTCCAATTAATGAGTACCGCTTATTTAACGGGATGATTATGATGCAAAGGCACAGCATCTATCATGTAACAATTAAGCTTTCGACATGGCAGTTTAGTACCCAGGTGGTGCAACCCAAAACTTATTACACAATTTATAATTTTTAAAAATATAAAATAAAAATATATATTTAATTTATTTATTAATAATTATTTTATCCCTATAATAAAATAATGAATGTAATTAATGCATAAAAGAATTTTAAATATTATGATATTTTATAATATAAAACATTAAATTTTAAATTGGAATTAATGTAATTATAGTTAAAAATTCATTAAATATATAGACCAAAAAACTTTGGGAAATAAACTTTACTTCAATTATCCTTTTAACCCTTAAAAAATTATCCACATAAGTAAAGGTTATTTAATACTGTCATAAACTTTTTGTTATTTAATTAATATTTGTTTCTAAAAATTTTTTAAATTATAAAAAAAAAAAAATTATTATCCAATGTAAATTTGTATAGAAATAAAAATATTACGCCAATGGTAAAAAGGGACTAAAAAAACCCTTTTAAAATAACCTTTATTTTTTATATTTTAAAAACGTTTAATTCATTTTGTTTTTGGGAAGTTGAAAACTGAACTCCTTTTAAATCATACTTGAAATGAGTTGTAAAAAAATATTGGAAATTTCCCCTTGTGGAAATCAACCCCGAAGATTGATTATCGGGTTTTGCCCCCTTTATCCACCATTTCTACCTATCCCCCTTTCTTTTTCAAAACCCTCCTTTTCACCCATTTCTCACCCACCTCTCACTCCCCCCCTTTCCCAAAACCCTTCCCAC
>NW_026471991.1:0-10576 GCF_026875155.1 Cherax quadricarinatus | reverse complement strand
ACATACATGTACAAGCAAAATATATATGCATACCCCTCTGGGTTTTCTTCTTTTTTTCTTTCTAGTTTCTTGTTCTTGTTCCTTTTCCTCTTATCTCCAGGGGGAAGTGGAACAGAATTCTTCCTCCGTAAGCCATGCATGTCGTAAGGGGGCGACTGAAATGCCGGGAGGCAAGGGGCTAGTAACCCCTTCTCCTGTATATTTACTAAATTTGAAAGGAGAAACTTTTGTTTTTCCTTTTGGGCCACCCCCCTCGGTGGGATATGGCCGGTGTGTTGAAAGAAGAAGAAACTGTAATTCCATGCTGCCTGTCTTCAAGAAACACTTATGTTTTCCTAACTTCAGTGTGGCCAATGAAAAGACTGAAAAATTTAGGTATTTCCTTTATCAACAGTGATTTTGTATATATTCTGATAAGTATATCACTCCTTTTTTGTATGTAGTAAAACCCCAATTAATGGACCTTCATTTAACTGTTTTTAGAAACAAAGACAAAAAAAAATTTGGCTGGACAACTATCATCAGGCAAAATTGGAAAAAGTCTGTAGATACGAATTTTTGGGTCTGTAGCAATAGCGTCTGGTAGTCCTCTGAATCATTGGACCTAATTTGGTGATGCTCTTGTCTTGTATGGGCCAGAGCATCCAGATCCAGGACCTGTCTGTTTTCAACATTTCCTGAGCACAGCTGCCAATGTCGGTTACTGTCTGTGCTTCCTCACAGATACACTTGTCATTCAGTTGCAATTTTCCCTGAACTTGTGTTTTATGTGACAATTAACATATTAAGTAAAGTTCATTTAACATTGTCTTCTAAAGCTAGTGTTAGTTCCAAGTGGAAATATGTGAATCTGTGTTAAGCTGACACTTGAACTAATAAGTAACGTTGAATCTGGTTTCTCAGTGACGTAGGTATGTGAGGAATGTGGGTTAAAAAATTGATACAGTAGGGCCCCACTTACACGGGAGGGTTTGTTTCCAGGCTAAACCCCCGTAAAGCGGAAATCGCCGTAAAGTGGAACACCCTTTTTTTTCCCCTTAAATGCAAAACCACTACTAGATAACAAGTTTACACTAAAAAATATTTAAGTTAGCAATAGAACTAGGGAAACAAAAAAAAAATAAAAAAAATACAATACACATATAGTACACTCATTACTTACCTTAAAAAATATTTATAGTCTTAATCTAGGTTGAGACAATAGTATTTTTTTGTAAGAAATCAAGTGTGGTATGTATGGTAGTCAGCCAGGCTACCATACCAGGCCACCCCACCCACACATACTATTCCCATGATATTTTAAGCATCCCAGAGCGATAAATGTATATACAGTTCACTCATTACTTACCTTAAAATATTTGTAGTCTTAATGTAGGGTCAGGAGTGAGTAAACGAGATAAAATGAATAAATGAGGAGAGAGAATGAGTACATGAGGGAGACAGGCGCAGAGTTATGTAAAAAAAACCAGGCGAACACAAGTTGAGTAAACAAACAAAGTGTAATTCTGGTTTGTGTACAGGTTACATTTGTGTACAAGTTGTCTCTAATTGTACGGTAGAATAAATAAAAAAACACCGCTCCCATTCTCATGTAACACCATTTTTAGAAGAAATGACGCCCCTGAGTGAAGGCAATGGAAATAAGTCACTCTGACTTTTTTGGGTTATCCTAGGTTCTCTACACATATGCTGTTATGTACGATAATCTATGTAACTGTATTTGTGTATACGCATAAAACTTACATACGAAAGGAATAATTTTCTACAGTTACCCCTTTTTCCCTCTTATGCTAGATTAGAGAAAATGTTATTCTTGCCGTCATTTGTACAAGTTATCTGGCTACGACACCTCATATTTATGTTTATTTATTCTATCGTGGGCGTATTTATCATCTATATATGTTATGTATTGTGGTTTATTATATAATTTTTCAAAAAAATAACATAGATGGTTTAAATGAAAATGTGTATATTAAACTTTATATACGACATTTAATGAGACTCGGTTATTATTATTATTATTATTATCATTTCTAATATGGCGTCACTTGTGCAAGTCATCTGCTACCACATCTACATTTATGTTTATTTATTCTACTGTATTTATTATTTATATGTTATGCATCGTTTTATTATATAATTTTGAAAAATATCATGGATGAATTAATGAAAAGGTGTATATTAACGTAATATACGACATTTAAATGAGACTCGGTGATTATCATCATTACTAATATGACGTCTCGAGACATAAGACACTGATTTTTTAATGTGTACCTGCATGCCAGCACAGTATGTAAGTTTATTTGGGTACAGGTATACATAAGTATAATTATCAGAGTATATATAAAATATGAAAAATTTTAAAAAGCACTTAAAATTTTTTGGAGTTTCCAGACATAATGGAGAGACTTAGTGTTTACGGATCTCACGGAGAATGTAAAAAAACCCGGGTGGGGCACGGTGACCGTGTTAGAAAGTCAGGTGGGGGGACGTATAGCGAGTTTTGGTCATATTTGAAATGACCGTATTAGTGGAACGTCTTAAAGCAAAAACGCCGTCAAGCGAGGCCCTACTGTACATGTATTAGTAGAAACAAGAACAAAAACCTACAGACTATGCTCAAAGTTTACTGTAGATGCCAGCCATAGATTCAACAGTTGGATCAAAAAAGCATTAAGAAAAACGAAAAAAGCCCATGAGGAAGAGGCTCAAAAATCAAAATGTAAATGGTGTGTTCAGCATTTTTCTGAAAAACACCATTTACATAATGAAAGTCTATGCATATGAGCATAGACTTTCAGACAAGTGATGAGGGGCTTTGGCATTCTGTAATAATCGTCATGGCTTGAGAAAATGTGCCCTCAAGGGAGGTTCCTTGATGCTGGGAGGGGCTCTTGATCTAAGGATTGGATATGTGCTCCAGTTCCCTGAACTGTGCTTGAATATCTTCCATTTCTGCACATGCACTGTATAATCTTACGGATTTAGCGCCCCCCGTGATTATAATTATATATATTTGAGTAATGTGAAAGCTTTTGGCGAGGTTGGTAGTGCACCCAGAGCAAAGTTGATTTAATTCATATTAAGTTTAATGATTGATAGAGAGTGTATGGTAGAGTTATTATGAAAGAATTAAGAGTAAGAGGGAGAATAGTATAGCAGATGAACAAGGAGGCTTTAGGAAAGGTAGGGGGTGTGTGGACCGGGTGTTTACAGTGAAACATATAAGTGAACAGTATTTAGATAAGGCTAAAGAGGTCTTTGTGGCATTTATGGATTGGAAAAAGGCGTATACAGGGTGGATGGGGGGACAATGTGGCAGATGTTGCAAGTGTATGGTGTAGGAGGCAGGTTTACTGAAAGCAGTGAAGAGTTTTTACGAGGATAGTGAGGCCTCAAGTTAGAGTATGTAGGAAAAAAGGGAAATTATTTCCAGTAAAAGTAGGCCTTAGACAAGGATGTGTGATGTCACCGTGGTTGTTTTAATATATTTATAGATGGGTTGTAAGAGAAGTAAATGCGAGGGTCTTGGCAAGAGGCGTGGAGTTAAAAGATAAAAGAATCACACACAAAGTGGGAGTTGTCAAGCGCTCTTTGCTGATGACACTGTGCCTCTTGGGAGTTCTGAAGAAAAGTTGCAGAGATTGGTGGATGAATTTGGTAGGGTGTGCAAAAGAAGAAAATTAAAGGTGAATACAGGAAAGAGTAAGGTTAGGGATAACAAAAGATTAGGTGATGAAAGATTGATAATCAGATTGGAGGAGAGAGTATGGAGGAGGTGAATGTATTCAGATTTTTTGGGAGTGGACGTGTCAGCGGATGGGTCTATGAAAGATGAGGTGAATCATAGAATTGATGAGGGAAAAGAGTGAGTGGTGCACTTAGGAGTCTGTGGAGACAAAGAACTTTGTCCTTGGAGGCAAAGAGGGGAATGTATGAGAGTATAGTTTTACCAAACGCTCTTATATGGGGGGGAAGCATGGGTGATGAATGTTGCAGCGAGGAGAAGGCTAGAAGCAGTGGAGATGTCATATCTGAGGGCAATGTGTGGTGTGAATATAATGCAGAGAATTCGTAGTTTGGAAGTTAGGAGGGGGTTTGCGGGAATTACCAAAACTGTTGTCCAGAGGGCTGAGGAAGGGTTGTTGAGGGGGTTCGGACATGTAGAGAGAATGGAGGGAAACAAAATGACTTCAAGAGTGTATCAGTCTGTAGTGGAAGGAAGGCGGGTAGGGGTCGGCCTGGGAAAAGGGTTTGGGAGAAGGGGTAAAGGAGGTTTTGTGTGCGAGGGCTTGGATTTTCAGCAGGCATGCGTGAGCGTATTTGATAGGAGTGAAGGGAGACAAAGGGTTTTTTAATACTTGACGTGCTGTTGGAGTGTGAGCAAAGTAACATTTAATGAAGGGTTCAGGGAAAACCGCAGGCCGGACTTGAGTCCTGGAGATGGGAAGTACAGTGCCTGCACTCTGAAGGAGGGGTGTTAATGTTGCAGTTTAAAAAACTGTAGTGTAAAGAAACCCTTCTGGCAAGACAGGGGATGGAGTGAATGATGGTGAAAGTTTTTCTTTTTCGGGCCACCCTCCCTTGGTGGGAATCGGCCAGTGTGATAATAAATAAAAAAAAAAATAGAGAGTGAAAAGGTCCTTCAATTCTATCTGTATAATACTAAAGAGACTGGTTTCTTTTGGTATTTACTTGCTTCTTAGTATTTTTGCAGTGGGGTGAGACATGATATTTCAATTTTGCAGTGTGGGGGGAGGCTAGAGATAGTGGGAATGCTTTCCCTAGGTTAGTGTGTGCAGCATAAATATTATTCAGAGAATAATGAGTGAGAAACTAGCTAGAGGCTGTAATACAAGGTATATATAAGAAAACTGGTAGTTAATTTAAAGGGGGATGAAATTGGGAAAAACACACCAGAGGCCTACAAACATTGGAGAACAAAAAAATATAACCTGACGTCTAAGACTAATCAGACATTTAAAGTCTTCTCAACCATCTATGTGTTATCAACCATTATGTTTTGTCAACCATTATGTCTTCTCAACCCTCTGCCCTTTCACTAATAGAACTTTACAGTTTCCCCTGACTCAGAATAAAAGTCATTCAGTCCCCCACTATCAATCACGTAGTTTACATTTCGTCTCTCCACAAAACAATACAATTACTGTAATGTAAATTACTATACTGTACTCTACTGTACAAATACAGTACAGTGGAACCTCTGGTCATGACCATGATTCGTTCCAAAAAATTTGGGAGTAACTCAATTTGGTCATGACCCCAACCTATTTTCCCCATTGATTATATGTAAATATTTAAACCAATGTCTCATAAAACACGCTAGATAACAGGGATATCTTGCTACTCCTACTTTACACTTTTGGTCACACTTCACAGACACGCACATGCATATATATATACATACATCTAGGTTTTTCTCCTTTTTTTACATAGCTCTTGTTCTTCTTTATTTCTTCTATTGTCCATGGGGAAGGGAAAAGAATCTTCCTCCGTAAGCCATGCGTGTCGTATGAGGCGACTAAAATGCCGGGAGCGATGGGCTTAGTAACCCCTTCTCCTGTAGGACATTTTTTCTAAAAAGAGAAGAAGAAAACTTTATAAAACTGGGATGCTTGAATGTGCGTGGATGTAGTGCGGGTGATAAGAAACAGATGATTTGCTGATGTTATGAATGAAAAGAAGTTGGATGTCCTGGCCCCAAGTTTAAACAAAGCTGAAGGGGGTAGGGGAGTTTCAGTGGGGGGAAAAAAATGGGGATTAAATCTGGAGTATCTGAGAGAGTTAGAGCTAAGGAAGGGGTAGCAGTAAAAGTGAAGGATCAGTTATAGAAAGAGAAAAGAGAATATGAATGTGTAAAATTTAAGAATTATGTGGATTAAAATAAAGTTGGATGCGAAAAGTGGGTCATAATAAGCGTGTATGCACCTGGAGAAGAGAGGAATGTAGAGGAGAGAGAGAGAGATTTTGGGAGATGTTAAGTGAATGTATAGGAACTTTTGAACCAAGTGAGAGAGTAATTGTGGTAGGGGACCTGAATGCTAAAGTAGGACAAACTTTTAGAGAGGGTGTTGGTAGGCAAGTTTGGGGTGCCAGGGTGTAAATGATAATGGGAGCCCTTGATTGAACTTTGTATAGAAAGGGGTTTAGTTATAGGTAATACATATTTTAAGAAAAAAGAGGATAAATAAGTAACAAGATATGATGTAGGGCGAAATGACAGTAGTTTGTTGGATATGTATTGGTAATAAAAGACTGTTGAGTAGACTTCAGGATGTACATGTTTATAGAGGGCCACAGTATATCAGATCACTTTTTAGTTGTAGCTAAAACTGAGAGTAAAAGGTAGATGGGATACAAGGAGAATAGAAGCATCAGGGAAGAGAGAGGTGAGGTTTTATAAAATAAAAGAGGAGGCAGTTAGGGTAAGATATAAACAGCTATTGGAGGATAGATGGGCTAAAGAGAGCATAGGCAATGGGGTCGAAGAGGTATGGGTAGGTTTTTAAAAATGTAGGTTTGAGTGTTCAGCAGAGTTTGTGGTTACAGGAAAGTGGGGCAGGAGGGAAGAGGAGCGATTGGGGGAAGATGATGTTTAAAGAGAGTAGTAAGGGAGAAAAGTTAGCATATGAAAGTTTACAAAGTAGAAGGATGCAAGGGGGAAGAGTATATGGAGAAAAAAGAAGAGGTTAAGAGAGTGGGAAGCAATGTAAAAAAGAGAAATGGAGAGTGGTGAGATGTTATCAACAAATTTTGTGGGAAAATAAGAAAAAGTTTGGAGGAATTAACAATTAAGGAAGCCTAAGAGGGAATGGATTGCAGTTAAAAATAGGACGAGGAGAGTAATAAATGGAGAGTTAGAGGTATGGGAAGATGGAGGGAATATTTTGAGAATTGTTAAATGTTGATGAAAAATAGGGAAGCTTGATTTCGGACAGGGCAAGAGGAATAACCTTGTAGGAGTGAGGAAGAAGCCAGTTGTGAGTGTGGGGGAAGCTTTGAGGCAATAGGGTAAAATGAAAGGGGGGAAACAGCTGGGATTGATGGATAAGATGAAATGTTGAAAGCCAGGTGGGGATATAGTTTTGGAGTGGTTGGTGCAATTTTTAATAAATGGATGGAAGAGGGGAAGGTACCTAGGGATTGGCCCGAGAGCATGCATAGTTCCTTTGTAAAAGGCAAAGGGGACAAAAGAGTGCAAAATTAAAAGGGGATAAGTCTGTTGAGATACCTGGTAAAGTGTATGGTAGAGTTATTATTGAAAGAATTAAGAGTAAGACGGAGGAGTAGGAATTGCAGATGAACAAGGAGGCTTTAGGAAAGGTGGGGTGTGTGGACAAGGGGGTTTACAGTGAAACATATAAGTGGAACAGTATTTAGATAAGTAAAGAGGTTTTTTTGGCATTTAGGTTTGGAAAAGGGTATGACAGGTGGATAGGGGGCAATGTGGCAGATGTTTCAGGTTTATGGTGTAGGAGTAGGTTCTTGAAAGCATGAAGAGTTTTATGGGATTAGTGAGGCTGAAGTTAGAGATGGGAGGAGAAGAGAGATTATTTCCCATATAAGTAGGGCCTTTTGGACAAGGATGTGTGGGTATCACCGTGGTTGCTTAAATTTTATAGATGGGTTGTAAGAGAAGTAAATGTGAGGGTTTGGGAAGAGGGATGTCAAAAACCACAGTCATAAACATCTACAGAGTACCACAGTCAAACATTTACCATTTTAGTGGACAAATTAGGAAACATGAGAAGTGATGCACACATGAACAAAAAAACACTTACTGCTCAAGGAGATTTCAACATAGATCTCCTACATGACAGGACCCACAAGTAACAAAATTCACAAACACTATGAGTAACTGCTTGTTGCTACCAACAATAACAAAACCCACAAGAATCTACGAGACCAGTGTCTCCTTATTAGACCAATCTGGACTAACACCATATCCCCTTTAACCTGTAAACGGTCCAAGCAGATCTACGTTCACATGTGTAGTGCTACAAAAGTAGATCTATGTTCACATGTGTAGTGCTACAAAAAGCAGATCTACGTTCACATGTGTAGTGCTACAAAAGCAGATCTACGTTCACATGTGTAGTGCTACAAAAGCAGATCTACGTTCACATGTGTAGTGCTACAAAAGCAGATCTACGTTCACATGTGTAGTGCTACAAAAAGTAGATCTATGTTCACATGTGTAGTGCTACAAAAGTAGATCTAAGTTTTTTTACATATTTTCAAATATAACAAAAAAAAAGTAGATCAAAGTTTTTTACACATTTTCAAATGTAGAAAAACAAAAAGAAGATATACTTTTTTTACATACTTTCAAATGTTGAAAAAACGTATATATACATTTGGACCGTTTATGGGTTATTAAAATCAGGCATAATCACAGACAACACCACAGACCACTTTTCTCATAACCAACCTAGGTAAATTGCCCCAAGACACTGCTAAAGTTACCTTCAGACTACATAATGAGACAGCAGTTAATAACTTTATAATAGCTATGACTAACATTGACTGGAATAATGAGCTAGAAACATATACACATACTGATGAATGTATTAATAATTTTCTAAAAAAAAAAAAAAATTACCTCTATGACAAGCATTGCCCCAAAAAACTAAACAAATCACAGCCAAGAGACTAAACTGTCCCTGGCTAACCCAGCATCCTTAAATCCATTAACACCAGGCACCTATATGTAAAACGTATAGAATGGGCCAAATAACCAGAGACTATTCTAAACATGACTCATCAATCCTTACCAGCCTGATAAGAAAGTAAAAAAAAAATATGAGAACAGATTACATAACATAAAAGGTGATATGAAAAAGACCTGGAAAACCCCGTCTGAAATAATAGGAACTAAAAAGATATCCCAAAAACAAAACCCTCAAATTAACAAAATCAGACGAACCCCTACTCCCACCAACTGAAACAGCAAACACACTCAATGTTTTCTTCTCCACCATAGGAAAGAATGTAGCGAGCAAAATCCCTAGCTCAAATCCTGTCCATCAGACTACATCACAGGTACCTAACTGAATACATTATTCCTAGCTCCAACCACCCCAACAAGTCTCGCTCATCATCAACACCCTGAAAAAGGAGGCAGGAGTATAAATAACTTACCACCCTTTATGTACAAAAAAGCTTCTCAAGTACAGTGGACCCCGCATAGCGATATTAATCCGTGCAAGAGAGCTCATTGTTATGCGAAATTATCGTTATGCGAATGAATTTTCCCCATAAGAAATAATGGAAATCAAATTAATCCGTGCAAGACACCTCAAAGTATGAAAAAAAAACATTTTTACCACATGAAATATTAATTTTAATACACACAAACTGAAAAAGGCATGCACAATTACATGACACTTACTTTTATTGAAGATTTGGTGATGATTGACGGGATGGGAGGAGGAGAGAGTGTTAGTGTTTAGAAGGGGAATCCCCTTCCATTAAGACTTGAGGTGTCAAGTCCTTTTCTGGGGTTACTTCCCTTCTTCTTTTAATGCCACTAGGACCAGCTTCAGAGTCACTGGAGTTCTGTCGCACAACATATCTGTCCATAGTGGCCTGTACCTCTCGTTCCTTTATGACTTCCCTAAAGTGTTTCACAACATTGTCAGTGTAATAGTCACCAGCACGGCTTGCAATTAGCTGTGCGAGGGTGATTTTCATCCATAAAGGTTTGCACTTTCAGCCACATTGCACAGATTTCCTTAATCTTTGTAGTAGGAAATTTCTTCAATTTCTCTCTCCCCTCCTTCAAACCAGTTTCCTCAGGTCTGGCCTCTTGCTGTTGAAGTTGATCTATCAGCTCATCAGTGGTTAGTTCTTCATTGTCCTCCTCCACCAACTTTTCACATCATCCCCACTAACCTCCAACCCCAAGGACTTTCCCAATGCCACAATGGATTCCTCAACTGGCATACTCCTCTCAGGGTTAGCCTCAAAACCTTCAAAATCCCTTTGGTCTACACATTCTGGCCACAGTTTCTTCCAAGCAGAGTTCAAGGTCCTCTTAGTCACTCCCTCCCAAGCCTTACCTATAAGGTTTACACAATTGAGGATATTAAAGTGATCTCTCCAAAACTCTCTTAGAGTCAGTTGAGTTTCTGAGGTCACTACAAAGCACCTTTCAAACAGAGCTTTTGTGTACAGTTTTTTTTTAAGTTTGCAATAACCTGCTGGTCCATGGGCTGCAGGAGAGGAGTGGTATTAGGAGGCAAAAACTTCACCTTAATGAACCTCATGTCCCATAAAGTCGCTCTGCCACGTCTGTAGGATGACCAGGGGCATTGTCTAACACCAGGAGGCACTTAAGTTCTAATTTCTTTTCAGTTAGGTAATCTTTCACATTGGGGCAAATGCATGGTGTAACCAGTCATAGAAAAAGTCCCTAGTGACCCATGCCTTACTGTTTGCCCTCCACAGCACACACAAATTTTCCTTGAGGACATTCTTTTGCTGAAGGTCTGGGGGTTTCAGAGTGATTCACTAATAAGCTCACTTTGCAACACCCGTGCATTGGAAAACA
>NW_026471990.1:0-24468 GCF_026875155.1 Cherax quadricarinatus | reverse complement strand
CACAAAGGGTCTTAAAGACTATCTCAAACGGGGGTCTTAAGACTATTATCCCCCGGGGGGCATTAGAATTACAATCGAGGGTCTTTTCTGGGGATAAGGGAAAAATTTCACTTTTTTAGCAAAAAAATAAAAAAATCATTCCCCCCCCCTTTTTTTGCTTAAATTCACAGACATTTTTTGGCAGATTTGAACTGGTTAAGCTATGTGGCCTGACTTTTGGGGTAGTCTGTTCCTTTCCTTTATTGTGTACAAAAAAAATTTATTCAGGTATAAAAAATGCAGTTACAAGAAAATCATCTAGCACAATGTGTGAAAACCCTGGACCCCCCCCAAAAAAGTCGAAGAGAGAAATTTCCATTGGGGTCCTTTTACCTTTATTATATAATATAAAGGTTATAATTTTTTTCTTATATTCTACAATAAAGATAACCTATTATCATACAAAAGACATCTACTACACAAGGTCTTTAAAGATACAAACCAACGGGGGGTCATTACTAGGTTTAGTTTTTTAGTTTTTTGCTACCAAAGGGTAGTTTATTGTGCACCCATATCCATCCTGTGGACGGTAGCGCGGGGCATGGGATACACAAAAGGCCTGGAACTAGGCCCCAAAGGTTAACGGGAATACATATGTTTAATTCATATCTATAGTTCATTTATCTGTTCAAGAAAATTTGGAGTAAATTATTGCTTTGGTTTCCCCAAACCCTTTGGGAAAAAATTGACAGCAAGAATTTGGACACTTTTTGTGAGCAATTTTATAAACATGATTTAGTTCAGTTGTTTTACTCTTTTTAAAATAAATAACAAAAAAGGCAAAATCCCGTGCTGGAACGATACACAAAAAACCGCCTAAAGACAGAAGTTACGAGATTTTTCGGCCGACTTGGCCCATTGGGTAATGATAGTTTGTTGTTACTAACCATTTGTGCAGGACCCCGTTCCGTGTTAAAAATTTGCAATTCTTGTGTGATTTGTCAATGGTCCAATCGGGCGAAACGTCGTCGTAAGTTCTGTCTTTTATGTGGGGTTTTTTTGTTATTGTCTTCAAAATTCAGCATATCCAAAGCTGTAATTCTCCTGGGCCCACTGTTCTCTTGGGCCCAGCCCCCGGATAATCTTACGATTTTGTTTTGGGTGATTTGCGTCTATCTTTCAGTTTTTTTGTCAAGGGAGAGTACCTGAAAAGAAGCGTAATCCATATGGTTTTAAAGGGCTAGAATAGGGCCCCCCGAGCTCAGTAGGTAGACACGTGTTGTTTTACAGGAATTCATTGGGTTCGCTTTCTTTACTACACTGTTCCCCATCAATTCTCCGACATGCTGGGGGAAAGGGGGTTCCCCAAATTTTTTTTGGGGTGAAACCAAGTGATGGATCCCCATTTCATGAACTTAAAATTATTTACCCTTTTTCAGTTTTTGTTTCGTTCAAAGAGAATGGCTTCAGTTTTCCCAGGGGGAATGATAGTTTGTTGTTACTAAAACCAATTTTCTCAGGACCCCATTTCCATGTTAAAAAATTAGCAATTTTGTGGGTCTTTCCTGTCACTAACAGAGCACTGTCATCTGCATCAGTGGGAGTTTGCACTTGACCTATGGGCATATCTTTGACAAAAACATAAAATGTGGGGCCCCAGAATATCCTTGGGAAACTCCACATGTTATCGCGGGGTTTTCGATTCCTTTTGTGTTTTTGACTATTTGTCTCCTGTTGCAAAGGGTGGGGACTTAAACCCCGTCTAAGAATTTTCCCGATAGTTGAAGTTTTTTTTTAAAAAATAATTGTGGTTACAGTATCGAAGGCCTTTTGGGGTTAAAGGTTACCAACCTATGGGGTCCCTTTTTGACATTTCAGTTCTAGGTAATCATCAGATTTAAAAAAGGGGGTATGGTTTGGGAGGATCTTCTAAAGCCCCTTTTAGCTTTGGGAAGCTTTGTCATTAAGGTACTTAACTACTTGAGAATACACCCCCCTTCCAGAATTTTAGTATTATACTGAGAACTAAAAGGTCTAAGTTGTTAATCAAAATTTTTTTTTCTTGAAATAGGAGTAATTGGCCCCTTGAACCCCCCCGGCGGTATTAGGGACTTTGTAAAAGGCCCAAATCGGACCCAAAAAATCGTCGTAAGTTTCTCTTTTATGTGCGGGGTTTTTTGGTATGGTGATTGAAGATTTATGGAGCAAAAGGGATTTACGTTCAGAAGACCCTCTTTTTGGAACTTAAAAGGGGTGTTATCAGGGGCCCGTCCTTAGTTGGGTTTTTTCCTGCTTATTCTTTTGAAAAAAGTATGGATAAACTTATAGTAGACAAGTTTGGGGGTTACCCTTTTTGGGATACATTTTAGTTGTTTGAAACTTATCAGAGTCTGTGTTAAAGGTATTTGATACTGGTAGTTTTCTTTTTAAAGGTTGATAAACGTGTGTGGGGGGAATTAAAAAAATTTCCCCCTTTTATGTTTGTGGCATACCCCGTTTTCGATAGTGAGTATTGTTGCCCACTATGGCTTATGGGTATACCCCAAGTTTTGTTGTTGCCAGACTTTTTGGGGTTATGCTTTTACTCTTCAATTATTGAGCAAAAATGCTTTGCTTTGCTCCTTTTTATAAGTCTTGCACTTTTCCTCCCCCTTTGGGAAATTTATTTAGTGCTGCAATCCTATCTTTTTTGTTTTAAATTTTTTAAAGCCTGGTTTTCAAATTTTCCCATATTATCAAATATCTAAAATTCCCAATTAAAAATTCAATTAAATTCAAAGTTTATTCTCTTTTAATTTTTCAATGCGGGATTTTACAAAAATTTTTTGGTTTTTTTTGGGTTTTAAATGTGGGTTAAAATTGTTTTAAAAAGGGGGTGTACCACTAAAACCCCGGGGTTGGCATGGCTAGGCTTTTCGGGCAAAACTTATTTTATTTTTTTAATTTGTAAAAAAATTCAAATTAGAGGGTAAGTTGGTTTTATGGCTAAGGGGACTAAATTTATTTTGGGAGTTTAGCAATTAAAACCTTTTTTTTTTGGCACAGTACTATTTTCCCGTATTGGAGTATCCGGGATTCTTTTTTTAAAAGGACGGGAGATTAATATTTCTGTTTATGGTCAAATGATGAGTGAGTGAAAGTGGGGCCCCACGGGTGGTATTCGGTAGTTAGTTGACGGGGCCCTTTCGCTCCCTGATTACGGGGAGTGGGGTTGTGCCCAGAAACCCCTTGTTTTTTTTAAAGGCAGCTCCCAACAGCCCTCAAAAACCCAAATTGAGTGGGGTTTTGGACGTGCGCTGTCATTTTGGGATATCAAAAGGGTGAACAAAACCAGTACGGAGATTAAATACTATTGCTTTGAGCGGGTTCGGGGTACGTTTTGGAAAACGATAAACCCTCCCGGCTCCCTAACTTCACCCAGGGACCCCCTTGGGCCCCCCCCAACGGGGAAATTTAATTTGGGGGCCGCCTCTTAAGGGGGGTAAAAATCTTCCCTTTAAAATTTTTTGAGACCCCGGTTTCTACACAAGAATTGTCGAGCAGTCCCAGGAAAAACGCTTTGAGTGTAAATTTTCAGCGATGGAGGGTTTGGGGTTACATATGTTTCTAAGTACTAAAATGGGTAAAGGGTACGGAATTACCCTTCGGGGGCACGGCGTATGGCAACGGGGGTTTTTTTTTGCATTTTAAGGGACAGGGGCATTCTGCAACCTTTGGGGGTATGGAGGGATGGTCCGTATAAAGGAATGGGGGAAAGGGTTTCTTACCCCCTTAAAATGTTTTTAAAAAAGGCCCCTATACCCCCAAAGTAACGTTGACCGGTTGAAAAAAACCCAAAAGGTTTATGTGTACAAATGGGGGTTTCAGAGAAAAACATGTGGGTCTGTGCAGCTTTTAAATAGCACAGGGCACCCAGGGGCCTAGGAGGCAGGCCCCTCAAATTCTGGAAACCCCCCAAATTGTGATTCAACAGCCTGTGATTTGGTGCCTGGCTCTGTTCCCTCTGGAGGCCGGGGGCCTGATCTCTGGAGAAAGGAGGTCGCCCCGGGAGGTGGCGGAGGAGGAGAGTGTGTCCTACCCCGGGGAGTGGGGGATTTGGGAAGGTGTTATCTGGGGAGCTTTAGCCCCGGGAAAACTTCGACTCAGGAAGGGTTTTACTGGCAGATGTCCCCCAAGGATTTTTTGGTGGGGATGACCCCCGGTTTTAAAAGGGTTTTTTCCTAAATTTTTATGTGAAGTTGGAGAGGGGAGGGGGACAACAAATGTGGAGAAAGACTTGGTAAAAAAAGGGCTGGAGTGTTTTGGGGGCCGTGGGGGGGTACACCAGGGGGATTCGTCTGGGGTGAATTTGTGTAAGTGGAAGTTCAAAGAAAAAAAAACTGGGGCCATCAGAGATAGACGAGGTTTTCCCCCGGGCAGGGGCCCGGGGAAGAAGTCATGGGCACCGATTGTGGACCCCGATGCCCCACATTGCTAGGGGGTGCCCCTGATTGCACAGGGGAGGGGGAGGGGGGGGGTGACTGCACGGGAAAACCCCGAGGGGAAAGGGAAAAACCGAAATTTTGTGAAAAGTCCCGCGGGTAAACCCCCACCCGATGGGGGGGAAAAGCCGCCACTTCTATTTTTTTCCCAAAATTTGCACGTTTAATGCCCAATGGACTTAAGACTGGGGTTAAGAAATTTTTGGGTTTAAATTGGTTTTTTTACGGGGGTTTTTGATGAAATTTATTTGTTTTTTGCAAGGCATAATCTAGGGCGGTTGTGTGTTGGGGTTTTTTAAAAGGATATGGGATGAAATTTTTCCAGGGTTTTGGGCAATTAAAAAGGGGGGGAAAGCAGGGGCGAAAAAGGGAGACCAGCCCCTTCCCGTGTCATCGGCGGGGAAGAGGGGGGGGGGGTGGGGGGTCTGAGGGTGGAGGGTTTCTGGGGTGGGGGAGTCGAGCAAGTTTTGTAGGAGTTTACATGCCAGCAACTAGAAATCCCGGGGTTTAAAAAAGTAATTTTGTCAGAGGGGTTTATTCTGTTTCCCCTTGAAGGTTGCCTGTTTTAAAACCCCATTTAAAGGTGGTAAATTTGGAATTGTGTGATTAGGATGGTGATGTCAAACCCGAGGGGGCGGGTTGGGTGCGGGTGTGCTGAGGGTTTATTGCAAAGATTTTGGGGGTTTGTTGGGGGTTGGGGGGGGGGGGATACCTAGTGGAGCACACTTTCGTCCGTGGGGGATATGAAGCCGTTTAAAAACAGAATTTATTTAAAGGGGGGGTTTAGATGTTGTGGGGGGAAAAACCTTCAAATGGGGGGGGTTTTCGGATCAGGGGGGCGGTAAAGCGGGTTTTTAAGTGGGAGGGTGGTGGGTTTTTATTCTGGGCCGGGAAATTAAATGAAGGCTTTTTTAAAGGGAGGGGAGGGGGGGCCCTTTTTTCAGTGATTGGGGGTTTTCCCTTTTTTGGGAGGCTAGGGACAGGGAGATGATCGTAGATTGGGGGGAAAATGCAGGAAAAACCCGGGGGAAATAGCAAATTTTTTTTAAGGGTTTTGGGGGACGGGAAGAGGCGAGGTGGCTTTTTGGGTTGAAAAATTTTAATCGGGGGGAAACAGTTGAAAGATTGTTTTTTTTGGGGGGGGGGTAGGGGGGGGATGCGGGCCCCGTCTGGGGAAAAGGATCGCTGAAATACACAATGAAGGGTTTTGTTGCAATTAGGGTTAGGGGGGGGTTAGGGGAAAATGTTTTTGGGGGGTGTAACCCGTCGGGGTTTGTTTTACGAAAATTGGGGCCCGACAGATTTGAAACCCACCATTCTAAAATTTGGGAGACAAGCCCGGGGTGGGGGGTACCTGGGCCCGAGTCCTATCCAATACTAAAAATTATGAGCCTCTATGCTAAATTTTTGGTTTGGGGAGAAATGGAGTTGGAGGGGGGGGGTTTTTCCTGGGGGGGTTTTTTTTGAAGGGGGGTTCCATAGCTTTTTAATTTAAAGCAGGTTTTGGGGGGGGTTGGGGGTTGGAAAATAAGTGAGGTTGAGGTGGAAGGGGCATTTTTCGGGAAAAATTTCCCGGGGGGAAAAACACCAGGGATAACGGTATACCAAAAAGATTTTTATAGAGCACATTGGGGGTGTATTAGGCAGTGCTTTTTTAGGTATTGGGGCATATTTTAAAATAAGGGGGAAATTGGGGACATTTGCAAAGTAGGGTGTCATAGTTTTGGTGGGCCCCCGAAGAGGGGGGTAGAGAGTTTTTAGTGCCCAAACCCAGCAATATCCTTTTATGTGTGCCCGATTAAAAAAGGTTTTTGCGAAAATTTTGGGGTTTTACTGAAAAAGGTTGGGGTCGGGGAAACATGGGGGGACAATTTGGTATCCCCCGGGGGAGGGAAAGGGAGGCCCGGGGAGGTCATGGACCGGGTTTTTGGGATTTCCTTGAGGGTTGTAGTAAGGGGGGTATTCTGGGCTGGATTGGGGGAAAGTTATGATTATGTTTGGGTAGGGGCTTTTTTTTTTGAGAGAAAGGGGGAAAAGGGGTTTTTGGGGGGGGGTGGTTGGGGTTGGGGGGGGACCTTGTAGAGAAAACATCCCATGGAGTACAGGTAAATGGGAGGTTGGGGGTAGTTCGTAAGCATGGGGGGGGGTTTAAGGGCAGGGGGGTCCACTCTCCCAAATTTCTTTTTGGATGTTTGCAGAATCCTTTCCCATTTTTCTGGGTTATGGTTTGGGAAAGGGAAAGGGTGGGGGGGAGAAAGGGGGTTTTTTTGGGAATATGTTGGTTTTTGTAGAAAGGTAAAAATGTTTTACTTAAGGGGTTTGAAGATTTAATTTAAAATGGGGGGGGGTTTTAAATTTAGATTTTTTTTGGGGAAAGCTACTGGGGTGAGAGTTTAAATTAAACAGAAATCCCGGGTTTTTGGGGGTAGGGAATTGGGGTAGGAGGGGCCCTTTGGGGGGGGGAAAAATTTGGCTGGAAACTGGAGATAGGCTAAAGATTTTTTGGGATTTTGTATTTTGCAAAATGTACAGGAAAAGCAGGGGGGGTTAATTCAGAAAAAAGGTAATGGAAGAGCGTTGAGTAGGGTAGGAGTCTAAGGGGCCGGGAAAGTAAAAATTGCATCAAAAAGGGTTTTTGGTTTTTTTAAAAACGTATTTAAGTAAAAAGGGGTGGGGAAAAGCGGGGAAAATTTTCCCCCTTAAAAAGTCAGGATATTAAGGGAATTTCAAAGAAAAGCCTTAAGGTTTTGGGGGGTTTTGGGAGGGGGGTGGGTTGGGGAAAGGTTGGTAATGAATGCGGGTAAGACAGGGAGGATTGGGGTTGAAAGGCTTAGGGGTTTTAGGGTGAAGGCGCTATATGTGAAGCAGAGGTTTTATTTGGGCAGCGGGGGAAAAGGGGGGTTCGGGGGGGGGGGGTGAAGGGGGGTATCCGCAAATGGGGGGGGTGGGGAGGGGCTTAGTGGGGGTGTGAAGATATGTTTTTCGGGTTTTTGTTAAAAATACGGCCCAAAGTTAAAAAAACTCAAGGTAAAACGGTTTTTGTGGGTGTGGGGCGTCGGGCAGGAAACAATGCAAGGGATGGGGAGTGTATCCCCCATATGATTGGAGAGTGATATGGGTGGAAATTAGAAAAATTTAAAAATACCGGCCCAAAAGCGAGGGGGAAATTTGTTTTATAGATTTTTTTTTTTTATGGGGCTTAGCTCGAAAAAGGGGGCTAAGACAATGGGGTTTTTTTTAAGAGGCATCATGGGGTTTTGTGGGGAAGTTGAAACGGGTTTTCATTGTAGTAATTTTGTTCGCTTTGGAGGGGGGAAAAATTGTGGTTGAAAGGGTTTTTTTTTTATTGGGGGGGGACCGATATCAACCCCCCAGGGGTTTAATGTTTTGAAATGGGGGGGGGTACCCAAAAGGGGGGGGGAGGGCTATCAGATACGTAATAGTTGATTACTTTCATGTTTTCCCGGGGGTTGAGGGAGGTGGAGGGAAAACCCCTTAGGATAAAAGCGGTTTGGGGGGCGTGTTTTTATAGGGCAAGGGATGTAGGAAAAAAACAATTATATGGGGGAAGGTGGGGAATTTTGTTTTTTCCCGGGGGGTTCGTGAGCCTTCCCGTTTAACGTTTCTCCGTTTTTGGGGACGGGGGGGGGAGGGAAGGGGTTTTGGGCTCTTCAGTGGGGTGTCCTTTGGGGTGATTGGGCCTGATGAGGAAGGTTTATTGGTTTGGGAAGGGGTTTGAAAGTGGGTAAAGTTTTTTTTTTTTTCAGGGGCCGTCGGGGCTCCGGGGTATGTAACCTTTAGAAATTTTTTTAAAACACAGAGTCAAAAGTAGTTGTGATTTTCGGGTTTTTTTTTATTGTTATAAGAACCCTTTTTTTAGGGGGGTTTTTTTTTTATAGTATATTGTGAGGTTTTTTTTATAAAATTTTGAAAAGATGTTAGATTTTTCCTTGTCATACGTCTCTTTTTTTTCGATTGAATGGGGGACAAAATGACCATGTAACCAAAAAATAAAATTAAATTTTATGGGGGTTTTAAAATATACCCCTTTATTTGACGGGGGGTTTATATTTTTATATTTAGTGTTAACGGTAACAAAAATTTTGTGTGGGGGTGTAAAGGGGTGGGTTTTTGGGGGAAACCCAAGGGCTTAGGTATTTGTTCTATCATTAGATTAAAAAATTTTTTTTTTTTTTTGGTGAAAAATTTATTTAGTGGGTTTTTTCTAGTATGATCCATTTGTTTTGTAAAGAAAAAATGGGACATACAGTATGTGTGTATAACATGCGAAAATGTATACATATATATTTTATAAATTTTTAAAAATATAAATATTTTATATATATTTATAAATTTTTTTTTATATAAAATTATTTAATATGTTTGTAGGCCCCATTCCTACTTTTTTAAATGACTCCCCTGTTTTTTTGGGAAGGCGGTTTTTTTGGGGGATTTTGTTGAATTTGTTATATCAATTTGGGGGTTACAATGTTTTTTTGTGTCCCGACATTGTCTGCCACTTCTGTTTTGGGTTATGTATTTAGTTTGTCTAGTTTTTTTTTTTTTAGTGATAAGTCTTTTTTGTTTGTTTGTTTTTTTTGTTTTTAGTATAAACCAGTTGTGCTGTAAGAACAAAAATGGCAAAAAAATGTATTGTATGTGCATTTGTATGTAAAAATTTTATACATGATTTAGGATTATTCCTACATGTTTTATGACTCCGACGTTTTTGTTTTTTTAGTCGGTATGTTTTTTTTTTTTTTTTTTTTTTTTTTTTTTCCCGTAAACGGGTTGGGTTTCTTACGGTAGAATTTCGTTATATCAATATGTTAAAATGGTTCTTTTTGTTTATTGTGTGTGTACTGACATTGTCTGTCACGGTTTTGGATTTGCTAATTGTCGGCTTGTATCATGTGTATGTTGTTTTTAAATAAAATATAAAAAAAAAAAAAAGTTAGTTGACGGGGTGTATCAGGGAGATAAGATGTTTTCTAATGGTAGTTTTGAAGGTGATGAATGTGTCTGCAGTTCTAGAGTTCTCAGGTAGGGTATTCCAGATTTTAGGGCCTTTGACATACATTGAATTTTTGTAAAGGTTTAGTCGGACACGGGGAATGTCATAGAGATGTTTGTGTCTGGTGTTATGCCTGTGGGTTCTGTCACAACTATCAAAAAAGCGTTTTAGGTCAAGGTTGATATTAGAGTTTAAGGCCCTGTAGATGTAGATTGCACAGTAGTAAGTGTGGATGTACTGAACTGGGAGTAAGTTTAGGTCTATGAAGAGTGGGGGAATGTGTTGCCAGGGATGGGATTTAGTGATTATTCTTACTGCAGCTTTTTGTTGGGTTATTATTGGCTTTAGGTGTGTTGCTGCAGTTGATCCCCAAGCACAATAGCATAGGTGAGGTATGGATAAATAAGTGAGTGGTATAGTGTGAGAAGGGCATTTTGCGGCACGTAGTATCGTATCTTGGAGAGGATCCCACCCGTTTTGGATACTTTTTTTGGCTATATGCTGGATATGGGTGCTAAAATTCAGGTTGTTGTCAAGGTATAAGCCTAGGAATTTTCCCCATTATTTCTGGTAATTAGAGTGTTGTCAATCTTAATGTTAATTTGTGCATCTCCTGCTCTGCTACCAAACATAATATAGTAGGTTTTGCCAGTGTTTAAGTGTAAGTTTATTGGCTGTCATCCAAGTCGATATTTTAATCAGCTCCTCATTCACAATGGTGTTGAGGGTGGCAAAATTAGGGTGAGAGATGACATAAGTCGTGTCATCAGCAAAGAGAATGGGTTTCAGGGTGTTGGGATACGTTTGGAAGGTCATTGATGTATATGAGGAAGAGCAGGGGCCCAAGGACACTTCCCTGCGGAACTCCAGTATCAAGTGGCCGTGTTGCTGATTGTTGTTGTCTTTAATGGTGACGTACTGATCCCTATTAGTAATGTAAGATTTGAAATAAGCAAGCGCATGGCCTCTTATACCATAGTGATCAAGTTTGTGGAGTAGGATGTCGTGGCTACTGTGTCAAAAGCTTTTCTTAGGTCAATAAAAATTCCTAGTGGATATTCCTTTTTTTCCCAATGCTGTGTAAAGCAGATCTAGCATTTTTATGATTGCATCATTAGTGCTTTTATTTTTTCCTGAATCCAAACTGGCAGGGGTTGAGTATGTTTTGAGCCGTTATAAATGAATACAGTCTCCTGTGCACGAGTTTCTCAAAGATTTTGGATAGCAATGGTAAGTTAGATATTGGCCTATAGTTGTTTAAGTCTGTAGGGTCACCACCTTTATGTATTGGTGTAACCCTTGCCATCTTGAGTAGTTTCGGGAAGGTGCTAGTCTCTTAGTGACTTGTTAAAAAGTAATGAAATAGCATGCGAAAGGACATGGGCCGCTCGCTTGTACAGTAATGGTGGGGACATGAGACAGATTCCCCGAGTTATTTTTAAGTGACTTTATGATCTCAATGACTTCCGTGGGCTCAGTTGGTGCAAGATAGAAGGAATTAGGAAATTCCCATCTAGGTAGTCCCCAGCATGGGCATTGGTATGTGGGATTTACTGGCGAGATTAGATCCTATGTTGAGAAGAAGTCGTTTATCTTGTTAGCTGTGTCAGTGGGATGTAGTGGTGTTTCATTAGGTTTAGTTAGGACAATATTCTTGGTTTTTCTCAGTTTGTGGGTCCCTAGAATCTGAGAGAGTGTTTTCCAGGTCTTTTTTATATCTCCTCTAGTGTCTGTGAATCTACTGGAGTAGTATAGTTGTTTGGCTTTCTTTATTACTTTGGTGAGAGCTGATGAATAGTGTTTAAGAGTATCTTTGTGTATTAAGCCCTGTCTATATTGCTTTTCATATTGGTGTTTCTTGTCAATGGATTTCAGAATGGTGCTGGTTAGCCATGGGCAACCAAGCCGTTTGTTTGTGATCTGTTTTGTTTTTATAGGACAATGTTTGTTGTATAGTCTAAGTAATTTGTTAAGAAAAATGTCTGAAAAATGTCTCAGTAGTTATCCAGGGTTCAGTTCTTCGTTTAATCCTAACCTCTTTAACTGGTGCAATATTATGGTAGTGAACATTGTTTTGAATTTTTCCCAGGCATCGTTTACGTCCGTGCAACTTGTTATCTCTGTCCAGTCACAATTGTGTAGCCTATTTACCAGTGTTTCTTTACTGTAGCTTCTAGTTGACCTCATTTTTATTGTCTTGTATAGGCCTATCCTATCCCTAGTGATTTTCCTGGTGCAGTAAATGATGAAATGATCACTAAGACCTGTGGTAATGACGCCTGATCGACTAATGTTCTCAGATTGGTTACGAAGTATGTGGTCAATTAGGGTGGCTGAGAACTGCGTGATCCAGGTTGGTGTATTAATTAGTTGAGTGTAACTATTTAAACCTAGAATTTGCTTATACCTTTTGCATAGCCCGTTATTTTGCTGCTGAAAACAGATATTGAAGTCTCCCAGTATTATTGTTTCGCAATTGTTTTCTAGTCCGGACAATACTCTGGAAAAGTCTTCTAAGAACTGGTCCTGGGTAGGAGGGCGGTAACTAGTTCCTACTAAGATGGGTTTGGTCTTGGGAAGCATCACTTCAAACCATAGAATATCCAGTTTATTGTTATTTAAATCAGATCTTGGGTTGTAAGCTAAGTCATTTCTAATGTATGCACATACTACACCACCCTTTCTGTTCCTATCTAAGCGTTTTATATTGTAACCTTCTATTTTGACCTCGTCGTCAGTCACCGTATCATCCAACCAGGATTCAGAGATGGTTATAACTGCCGCCCTAATTTTGTTAGCTAGAATCCTAATCTCTGCCAATTTAGGAAGATGTGATCCTGCGTTGACATGAATAAAGTGAAGGCCTGTTTTCATAAAACAATTATAATCATCAATATATGGCACTGGGTTATTTGTATTAAAATTAGGTAAATCAATGTCATTATTGCTAAAGGGTAACTGTGCCAAAGTGCATTTGTTACACACAAAATGAATTCTGGCACCGTTACTCTAATTGTACATACATCCATCATGCACCCACCCCTTACACATTTTACATAAGGTGCCTTTTCTGTTTTTCATGCGTACTTTAGTACAGTGTATGTACCTGTTTGGTAGTGTTTGAGATAATAATGGCTGTATTGTCTCACATTGACCTATGTATGCATTACATATGGAGTTAAGGTTATCATTCCTAGCTACTAGACCGTCATTATCACCGTCTTTTATCTGTCTGTTTTGCCTCTGCACAATAGTTTGAGTTCCTGGATTAATTCAAAGGTTATTCTCTATAAGGATTACAATGCTGAGTTCACAGAAATTTGGTTATTGTTTGGTTTACATGTAGTAAAATTGTGATTACAGAGTGTACCACTAGAACGCTTAGCATGGCTAGGCATTTCGGGCATACTTAGTTTTTATTTTAATTGTAAAAATATTACAAATTATGAGGTAAGTTGGTATTTTTGGCTAAGTGACTAAATACTAGTTTGTGAGTTTAACAATGTGAATGCTTTTGTTTTGGCACAGTACATAGTTTCAGTATTGGAGTATCACAGGATTCATTATTTTAAGACTGAGATTAATATTTCCGTTTATGGTCAAATGAGTGAGTGAGTGTAAGTGTGAACCACCAGGTGGTATTCGTGTAGTTAGTTGACGGGGGTGTATCAGGGAGATAAGATGTTTTCTAATGGTAGTTTTGAAGGTGATGAATGTGTCTGCAGTTCTAGAGTTCTCAGGTAGGGTATTCCAGATTTTAGGGCCTTTGACATACATTGAATTTTTGTAAAGGTTTAGTCGGACACGGGGAATGTCGTAGAGATGTTTATGTCTGGTGTTATGCCTGTGGGTTCTGTCACAACTATCAAGAAAGCGTTTTAGGTCAAGGTTGATATTAGAGTTTAAGGCCCTGTAGATATAGATTGCACAGTAGTAAGTGTGGATGTACTGAACTGGGAGCAAGTTTAGATCTATGAAGAGCGGGGGGGGTGTGTTGCCAAAGATGGGATTTAGTGATTATTCTTACTGCAGCTTTTTGTTGGGTTATTATTGGCTTTAGGTGTGTTGCTGCAGTTGATCCCCAAGCACAAATAGCATAGGTGAGGTATGGATAAATAAGTGAGTGGTATAGTGTGAGAAGGGCATTTTGCGGCACGTAGTATCGTATCTTGGAGAGGATCCCAACCGTTTTGGATACTTTTTTGGCTATATGCTGGATATGGGTGCTGAAATTCAGGTTGTTGTCAAGGTATAAGCCTAGGAATTTTCCCCCATTATTTCTGGTAATTAGAGTGTTGTCAATCTTAATGTTAATTTGTGCATCTCCTGCTCTGCTACCAAACATAATATAGTAGGTTTTGTCAGTGTTAAGCGTAAGTTTATTGGCTGTCATCCAAGTCGATATTTTAATCAGCTCATCATTCACAATGGTGTTGAGGGTGGCAAGATTAGGGTGAGAGATGACATAAGTCGTGTCATCAGCAAAGAGAATGGGTTTCAGGTGTTGGGATACGTTTGGAAGGTCATTGATGTATATGAGGAAGAGCAGGGGACCAAGGACACTTCCCTGTGGAACTCCAGTATCAAGTGGCCGTGTTGCTGATGTTGTGTCTTTAATGGTGACGTACTGATACCTATTAGTAATGTAAGATTTGAAATAAGCAAGTGCATGGCCTCATATACCGTAGTGATCAAGTTTGTGGAGTAGGATGTCGTGGTCTACTGTGTCAAAAGCTTTTTTTAGGTCAATAAAAATTCCTAGTGGATATTCCTTATTTTCCAATGCTGTGTAAAGCAGATCTAGCATTTTTATGATTGCATCATTAGTGCTTTTATTTTTCCTAAATCCAAACTGGCAGGGGTTGAGTATGTTTTGAGCCGTTATAAATGAATACAGTCTCCTGTGCACGAGTTTCTCAAAGATTTTGGATAGCAATGGTAAGTTAGATATTGGCCTATAGTTGTTTAAGTCTGTAGGGTCACCACCTTTATGTATTGGTGTAACCCTTGCCATCTTGAGTAGTTTCGGGAAGGTGCTAGTCTCTATTGACTTGTTAAAAAGTAATGAAATAGCATGCGAAAGGACATGGGCCGCTCGCTTGTAAGTAATGGTGGGACATGAGACAGATTCCCCGAGTTATTTTTAAGTGACTTTATGATCTCAATGACTTCCGTGGGCTCAGTTGGTGCAAGATAGAAGGAATTAGGGAAATTTCCATCTAGGTAGTCCCCGGCATGGGCATTGGTATGTGGGATTTTACTGGCGAGATTAGATCCTATGTTTGAGAAGAAGTCGTTTATCTTGTTAGCTGTGTCAGTGGGATGTAGTGGTGTTTCATTAGGTTTAGTTAGGACAATATTCTTGGTTTTTCTCAGTTTGTGAGTCCCTAGAATCTGAGAGAGTGTTTTCCAGGTCTTTTTTATATCTCCTCTAGTGTCTGTGAATCTACTGGAGTAGTATAGTTGTTTGGCTTTTTTTATTACTTTGGTGAGAGCTGATGAATAGTGTTTAAGAGTATCTTTGTGTATTAAGCCCTGTCTATATTGCTTTTCATATTGGTGTTTCTTGTCAATGGATTTCAGAATGGTGCTGGTTAGCCATGGGCAACCAAGCCGTTTGTTTGTGATCTGTTTTGTTTTTATAGGACAATGTTTGTTGTATAGTCTAAGTAATTTGTTAAGAAAGATGTCTGTCCAGTCATCAATACCATTGGCCTTGGAGAATTCTGTAGGCCAATCAACAGTCTCTAGGTCAGCTGTGAACTTCCTTACTGAGGCCTCGTCATGGAGTCTAAATGAGACTTTGTTGTATTCAAGTGGTGGTTTACTAATGTTTGTCAGGAGGAAGGTAGGGTAGTGGTCTGTAGTGCTATCTGTGATTATCCCTGATTTAAGGGGGGCTAGTATATTGGTCCATATGTGGTCTATTATGGTTGCACTTGTCTCAGTGAGCCTGGTTGGTTTAGTTATTGTTGGTATGAGAAGTGTGTTGTTCATATTGTTGATGAAATCAGTTACAGGCTGATCATCTAGTAAGCCAAGTCTCCAGCTAAGAGAAGGTGGTGCTTATTCATTTGTCTGTTTGTTATTAGTGACTTTAATTTCTCACTGAAATTTGGGATGTTTGTGTGAGGTATCCGGTAAATGGCACCGATTGTTATAGGCGTCTTAAGGTTTTTTACAGTAAAATTAGCAAAAATGTATTCCCCATATTCATCACTAAAGCAAGTCGTGCTAAGACAAGATAATTGGTTAGAGTAATAGATTGCAATACCACCCCCAACTTGGTTTGTTCTGCAGTTGTGAATTGCTGTGTATCCTGGTAGGGGGCAGATATCTATTGTGTCCTGCTTAAGCCAGGTCTCAGTAAGAATAATGCAGGAGAAGGGTGTCTTTAGTGATTCAAGGAGTGCTAGGAGGTCATCATAGTGTTTGCTTAAGGACCTGATGCTGTAGTTAAGTACTGATAGACTTTTAGCATTGTTTAGGATAGTGGTGGCTTGTGATGCTGTGTAATAAAGGCAGTTACTTTCCAATAGGTTTTGATTGGGTGTCAGATTATGGAGGTTTAGATCAGGGTCAACGTGATCAATCATCTTCTAGGTTTAAAATTATGGTTATTTATATCCTGAGTTGTGTGTTGAGTTGGATTTGAGTTGGATTTGAGTTGAATTTGGATATTGATTCTCTGCTCAGACGTTGTGCTGAGCGGTTGTCAGCTGTTCCTCGTCAGTCCCGACACCTGGTGGAGGAGTTTTTACAACATCAACAACAATGGCGACTGCGTTTCGCCGACGTGTTAATACCGTTTGTATTCAACTAACGCAGGGCTCTATCACCAGCGAATCAGTAAATGTGTTAATGCCAGCAATCATTCGTGATACATATGGCATTCAACGTGAATCCTTGTGTGGCGTCGCCTTGAATGGAACTTCACAGATCTTCGTCAAGTTTTGTGACACTCAGATTTACGAGAAGATTGTGACCCAGTACCAGGATATAAGTAAGCAAGTCACCCCAGCAGTTTCTGTCCAGTTGCATGACGTTTCACGATACTATACGTGGGTACGTGTGCGAAACGTGCCTTTTGAAGCACGTTTTTGAACGTTATGGGAAGATCCACCTGGTCACCATGGGTAGGTGGTCTGACGGCCACTATGCTGGTCTTCAGGAGGGGTCATTTACATTGAAAATGTCCCTGCATCAGCCGATTCCTTCGTACGTACAACTGGACGATTTTCGTTCCCAGGTGTACGTTACATATCCTGGACAGAGAAGAACTTGCCACCTCTGCGGTGCTTTGGATCACATAGCGGCTCAATGTGTTCAGCGCCAGCCGCCATCGGGGCGTGGTCGTCGTCCTGACGGTGAGGTACCCCATCAGGCTCTGGAAGAGGAGGTTGTCGAGAACTCGCCACATCTGACATCATGGAGTGCTGAGGTTGATCGGGCTATGCTACTAGAGTCATCTTGTGTGACTCTACCTGGGACTGCCTCCCTTGACGAGGTGGAACATGTGAACAGTGAAATCCCTCTAGCAAGAGAGGCAGGTGATATGGAGGCCGACATTGTATCTGCGTTAAGTGACCTATTAGCATCGCATGAGTCTGATTCTGTGCCGTGTTCTGATGAGGGGAGATTACGTGCAGATGATGCTGATCAGATAGCTAAAGTGAGAGATTTGGAGAGTTCGAGAGTTCATACTGTTGAGGAAGAAATTCACAAGGAGAACACTCCAAGTACTGACATGTCTGAAGATGCTGTTTCTAGGAAGCATGCGGCTACCCCGTCCGACTCCAATGATGTCTTGACTCCTGGACAACGTTCAGGGAAGAAGACATGGTCGGAAATCACGGGTGGGGGGAGGTCGTGTGAGTCCAGGACAGCAGGTAATATCATGGGGATTGCCAAACGTGCGGGAAGTGCCTTGGGTGCTTGCCGGCGCAAAGAGAAAAAGGGAGTGGTAGCCCCTAGAGGAAAGCCACCTTTAACACAGTTAGGTGTGTAACTATTAATGTTAATGGTTTGAAATCTGTCAGAAAGTGTGTGCAGGTGCGTGAGTGGTTGAATCGTTTTGCAGTGGATGTGTGTTTTTTGCAAGAACATAACCATAAGGTAGGAAGTTTGCTTGAGATGGATGGTTATGACATTTATGTGACTCACTCCAGACGTCTGAAAGGTGGAGTGGCTGTGTTGATAAAAGCGACCAGCCTGTTTGTGTTGAGACATTGGGAGGAAGGGGGGGAGGGTCGCATGGTGCGAGTCGTGGGGGATTGGGGTAGTAGAAGGGTTGGTTTTGTAGGGGTATATGGGCCGGCTGAACATGATGTTAATATTAAAAATACTTTTGTTAGAGATGTCTTGGTATATTATTTGAGGTCCCTGCCAGAAATTACAGTGGTCGGTGATGACTGGAACTGTGTGGTGCGCCGTAAAGACATTGAACCGAGGGGGGCGGGTTTCTGTTCGCTTGTTTTAGGTGACTTGTTGTCTGGGTTGGGGTTGGTAGATGTACGCAGAGGACGTGACTTGGAGATTGAGCATACTTTTGTGCGTAGGGGCTATGCGGCATGTTTAGATAGGGTGTGTGTGTCTTGGTGGGTGGTCGTAATCAATGTGCGTGTATTGAATGTCTTTTTCTCCGACCACCGGGGAGTTTTTGTAGAGCTCGACTGGGGAGGTCTCCCGCATCGTTTTAAGGGATACTGGAAACTGAATACGCGGATGCTACAAAGTGCGGATGATAGGGAACTATTCGCGGACTTCTGGGCGTCTATGGGAGTAGACTCCTGGGAGGGGTGGGATTTAGTACGACGGTGGGATGAGGTTGTGAAGCCTCGAATTAAGAATTTTTATGTGCATCGGGGTAAGGAGGCCACTCGCTTGGAGTATGGTTTTCAGAGGTACCTGGAGGGTCATCTACGACAATGTTATGCGCAGGGAAAGGCATCTGGGGTTTACCCAGTGGATGAGATCGATGCTATTAAAGAACAAATCCAAGTATTGAAAAATAAGGTTTTCGATGGGGCACACATTTCGAGTGGGGTGGAGGAGGCTTTGTGGGGTGACAAGCCATCTGCTTGTGTCTTACGAAGTCAGACACAAAGGCAAAAAGCGACTGAAATTGTGAGTTTAGTGGTGCAGGATGAAGTTGATGGGTATAGTGAGGGACAGGTCTTAACAACAACTGAGGGGATAAGTTTTTATGTCGATACTTGGAGTAAGCTCCAGATGCAAAGTAAAGACGTGAGTGAGCATGCGATACAGGATTTGGGGAGAGGAGTACGATGCAAGTTAAATGATTATGATCGCCTTCTCATGGGTGGGCCTGTATCTGAGGCAGAGGTGTGGGAGGCACTACAAGGAATGAGTAAGGGGAAGGCTCCAGGCATTGATGGCATCCCTTGTGAATTTTATATCAAACATTGGGAGGTAATACAGACTTTTATGGTTCGTTTACTCAATGCGATGAAGGAGGGGGGGGGGGGTGTTAGGTCTGTCTCAGTGTACGGCAGTGTTGGTCTTAGTTAGGAAATGTGATGTGCCATTAGCGATTAAGGACTACTGTCCCATATCGTTGATGTGTAGTGACTATAAACTATATTCGAAAATATTGATGAATAGAATTAAGAAAATGTTTGATAAGGTAATCCATAAGAGTCAGTTTGGTGTGCCAGGTAGGTCAATGTATGATGGTCATGGGAATATCAGGGAGTTTGTTGAGGAATGCGGGGTGAGGGGTGGGGGTGGTGTTTTGGCTTTAGACTGGCGAGCCACTTTTGATAGTGTGGAAAGGGAGGTTCTGTGGAAATTTATGAGATGGCAGGGTTTTGGAAATGAGGTCATCATGTGGGCCCATTTGTTGTACAATGGAGCGGGTTTTAAAGTACAAATTAATGGCAAGTTAGGTGTTTTTGTACACTTGAGCAGGGGCATTCGTCAGGGATGCCCCATGTCTCAAATGCTTTTTGCATGTATGCAGGACCCTTTTTACTGGGCTGTTTGTGGGCGGGGAGTAGAGACATCGTGGGGTCCGAGTAGTGGTCGACCGACCCTTGTGGGTTATGTAGATGATACTACTGTGTTATTACGTTCACGGGAGCAATTTGGTTTTGTTGGGAGACTTGTTGACATATTTGGCAAGGCTATGGGGATGTGTGTTAATAGAGAAAAATCGAAGATTATGGAGTTGGGGGAGTGGGTGGGGGATGGGGTGGATGCAGAGGGGTGGACTGTGGTTGATCGTATCACTATATGTGGTATTCATTATATGCGGGAGGTCGATCAGATGAGGGCGTGCAATTCGGGGAGGGTTGTACATAGTGTCTTGGGGTGCTTAAATAGTCTACGGCCGTGACATTTAGCCCTGCATCAGAGGGCTGTGGTCATTAATGTTCTGCTTTATAGCAAAGTATGGCACGTTGCTGCACTGTATCCTCTGTTGCAGGGGGATGTCAAACGTCTTTTGCATAGAGTTTATCGATTTTTGTGGGGTTCAGGATGCGATTGGCTCACAAGAGCGGTGGTGGAGACACCAATGCATCAGGGAGGGTTGGGTCTCATTCCTCTAGAGGTTCGTGTCATGGCATGTTACGTGAAGCGTCATTTTCTCCGACTGGGTGGGATACATGGTGGGTTAAGTGAATTGTATCACGACCTGCGCAGGTGGTGGAGAGGGAGGAATTTAATTTGGTGTGATGCGATGCTTCGCATATTATTGAACATGAGGGACGTGCGCTGTGTAAAATTATGTACCTTAGAAAGGGCGGGTAGGGAGGTAGTCGTGGTGTGAGTTGAAGGAATGTATCCCATGTATGCGTGGGGTAATATATGGAGGCGAGTTCAACAGTTGCATCTGCCTGCTCAAGTACAGGAAGTGGTTTTTAAATTTTTACATGGAATCTTGCCGTCCGGGGTGTTTTTGTATAATTAGGCGTTTGGAGGAAGACTGGGGTTGTCCGGCGTGCGGGATGGAGGAATCTGCTTTTCACGTTGTGTATTTCTGTGAGACTTTAGGTATGGTACGAGAGTGGTTTTAGTAGGGTTTTGCGTTTTGGGAGGGGGGGGGGGGTTTGTCGGTTATCCGGGCGTGAGCTTTGATGTAGTGGGGGTTGACTTGCTGTACAACGTGCGGTGTCGTACATTGTGGCCGATTATATTTTCGTGTCATGGGCTATGAGCACGTTGATGGTAACAGCAGAATTTGGGTTTTAGCGGGGACGATTTATAGGACAAATGTCGAAAAAGGTTGGTATATGAGGGGAGATGGGAGAGAGACTTCCCACCTGAATATAAAGCCTTGGAGTTACGAGATTTTGAGATAGTTGTACATTGCAGAGTCACTTGTTGCACAGACTGCTTTTAAGCCTCAAATGATGTAGGGAAGTTTTAGCAGTAAAGGTCGAGAACCAAAAACCTACATTGTGGTAGTCTACAAAGCCCCGGATGCAACATCCAGCAATTCCGGGAAACAGCTGTTAAAAATTGACCACTGTCTGGAAAATCTGCCAGCTCCTGCACCCAACACTTGCTCCTGGGGGGATTTCAACTTAAGGCACCTAAAATGGAGGAATATAGCAAATAATATTTTGCAGTAATAACACCAGGAGGCAGCTCTGATGAAAACTCACACTCACACGAGCTTTTAAATCTCTGCACAAAATTAATTTTAAACCAGCAAAATAAGCCTACTAGACTGGAGAATACACTAGACCTCATCTTCACTAACAATGATGATCTGATAAAAAATGTCACCATATCAAAAACAATATACTCAGATCACAACATAATTGAGGTTCAGACATGTATGTGTGGAGCCCCAGACCGACAAAAATGAGACTAGTCACGAGGGAGAATTCACCAAATTCAACTTCAATAACAAAAACATAAAGGGGGACCAAGTAAACCAAGTCCAAAACCGATATAAGCGGGGAAGATATACAAAGCAACACGGGACCCCAACTTATGCCTAGAACAGATTAACTCGGTGCACTCGATGTATGCAAAAGGGCTTATTCCTCTAGAAAAAAGGAGGAGTAGATGTAAAATAAAAGAGACAGGCGCTCCCTTTACAGGCGACGGAAAAAAAGAATAACAGAGCGGCTAAAAGAGGTCAGATATCTGAAATGCGTAGGGAGACACGGTCAGAGAAAATAGCAAGCATCGAACTTAACTAAAAGAATCCTTTAGGAGTTCAGGAATCGCGGGAAGAACTAAAAGCCATAAATGAAATCGGAAAGAAACCCAAAGTATTTCTTCTCCTATGCCAAATCAAAATTGAGAACAACGTCCAGTATTGGGCCCCTACTTAAACAAGAGGGGTCATACACAGATGACAGTAAGGAAATGAGTGAGCTACTAAAGTCCCAATATGACTCAGTTTTTAGCAACCGCTAACCAGACTGAGAGTCGAAGATCAAAATTAATTTTTATGAGAGAGCCACAAAATTTGATTAACACAAGCCTATCCGATGTTTTCCTGACGCCAAATGACTTCGAACAGGCGATAAATGACATGCCCATGCACTCTGCCCCAGGGCCAGACTCATGGAACTCTGTGTTCATCAAGAACTGCAAGAAGCCCCTATCACGAGCCTTTTCCATCCTATGGAGAGGGAGCTGGACACGGGGGTCGTCCCACAGTTACTAAAAACAACAGACCATAGCCCCACTCCACAAAGGGGGCAGTAAAGCAACAGCAAAGAACTACAGAAACCCCTAGCACTAACACCCATATCATAAAAAATCTTTGAAAGGGCCCTAAGAAGCAAGATCACCACCCATCTAGGAAAACCATCAGTTACACAACCCAGGGCAACATGGTTTAGAACAGGTAGCTCCTGTCTGTCTCAACTTTGGGAACACCCACGACAAGGTCCTAAATGCACTGAAGACAAAAAAGAATGCAGATGTAATATATACAGACTTTGCAAAAGCTTCGACAAGTGTGACCATGGCGTAACAGCACACAAAATGCGTGCTAAAGGAAAAAAACAGGTAAGTCGGTCGATGGATCTTAATTTCCTCACTAACAGAACACAGAGAGTGGTCGTCAACAGAGTAAAGCCGAGGCAGCTACGGGGTGAAAAGCTCTGTTCCACAAGGTACAGTACTCGCTCCCATTTTGTTTCTCATCCTCATAGCTGACATAGACAAGGATGTCAGCCATAGCACCGTGTCTTCCTTTGCAGATACACCCGAATCTGCATGACAGTGTCTTCCATTGCAGACACTGCAAGGCTCCAGGCGGACATCAACCAAATCTTTCAGTGGGCTGCGGAAAAACAATATGAAGTTCAAGATGTGAAATTTCAATTACTCCAATATGGTAAACATGAGGAAAAATTTAAAAATTCATCAGAGTACAAAACAAATTCCGGCCCCCAAAATAGAGCGTAAAACCAACGTCAAAGACCTGGGAGGGGATCATGTCGGAGGATTTCACCTTCAAGGATCATAACATTTTATCAATCGCATCTCCTAGAAAAAAAGACAAAGGATGGGTAATAAGAATCATCAAAACTAGGGATGCCAAGCCCCTGAAAGACACTCTTCAGGTCGCTTGTTCATCTAGGCTGGAATATTGCTGCACACTAACGCACCTTTCAAGGCAGGTAAAATTGCTGACCTAGAAAATGTACAGAGAACCTTCACGGTTGCGCATAACGGAGATAAAACCCCTCAATTACTGGGAGCGCATGAAGTTCCTGAATCTGTACTCCTTGGAATGCAGGCGGGAGAGATACAAGTTTAAATATACACCTGGAAAATCCTAGAGGGACTAGTACCGAACTTGCACACAAAAAATCACTCACAACGAAAGCAAAAGACTCAACAGACAATGTACACCCCCCCAATAAAAAAGCAGGGGTGTCACTAGCACGTTTTAAAAGCAATACAGTAAGTGTCAGGGGCCCAAGACTGTTCAACTGCATCCTGGCATACATAAGGGGGATTACCAATAACCCCTGGCTGTCTTCAGCAGGCACTGGACAAGCACCTAAAATCGGTATCTGACCCGCCGGGCTGTGGCTCGTACGTTTGGGTTGCGTGCAACCAGCAGTAACAGCTTGGTTTATCAGGCTCTGATCCCCGATGAGGCCTGGTCACAGACCGGGCCGCAGGGGGTGTTGACCCTCGGAATCCTCTCCAGGTAAACTCCAGGTAAAAAGAGTGATGAATATAGAGCCAGGAGGGCTGACTGTGGAACTAGTAACCGTATTTTCGATAGTATGCCTACGGTTTTTGGAGATTTTTTTGGAAATTTGTTGTACATGTGTTTGAGATTTGAGTCTATTATCAAGGTGGATTCCTAAGAATTTCCCTCTGTGAGCTTTGTGATAGGTGATCTGTTTATCATTATGTTAAAAGGAACATCAGTAGTTCTGTTTCCCAAACTGAATGAAGTAGGTTTTGTCAATTTTGAGAAATTTTGGTTAATCATCATCCAGGTAGATATTTTCTGAATTCGGTATTTGCAGTATTGGCTAGTTTGACTGGGCTTGGGTGAGAGAAAGGGCGTGCGTAGCGTCATCTGCAAATAGTGTGGGTTTGAGTAGTTGCGATGCATTTGGTAGGTCGTTTATGTAAATGAGAAAGAGAAGAGGGCCAAAAGACACTTCCCCTGTGGGACACCAACTGTAATTGGCTGTGTGGAAAAGTTTGCTCCATTTGTGTACACATATTGGCTTCTGTTGCTAAGGTATGACTTTAGGTAGTTGAGGGGAGTGCCCTCTTATACCATTGTGTGATAATTTTATTGGCAGCAAATCATGGTCAACTGTAAACAAAAGCTTTACGTAAATCAATAAAGATCCCCAATGGGACTTTTTTTTTCTCGAGTGCAGTGTATATTTGTTCTAGCATGTGTATAATAGCATCATTCGTATTTTTATTACCTGAATCCAAAACTGACAGGGGTTGAGTATGTTGGGGGAGATGAGGAAGGGAAAAGACGCTAGAAATTTAATTTTTTTAAAGATTTTAAGGGGTTAA
>NW_026471989.1:0-11582 GCF_026875155.1 Cherax quadricarinatus | reverse complement strand
GTGTATCTTGTACTCTCTAAGCACTCCACACCCACCCTGTACTCTCCCTGGCATCTCCATCACCCATCCTGTACTCTCCCAGACATCTCCAACACCCATCCTGTACTCTCCCTGACATCTCCAACACCCATCCTGTACTCTCCCTGGCATCTCCAACACCCTTCCTGTACTCTCCCAGACATCTCCAACACCCATCCTGTACTCTCCCTGACATCTCCAACACAAATCCTGTACTCTCCAGGAGCACATCCTGCATATTACATCCTGCTCTCAATTCTTCATATTCTTCTCCTGTATTCTCTCTTCTTTCATATACTCTTTTTTTTCAACAATTCGGCCGTCTCCCACCGAGGCAGGGTTACCCAAAAAGAAAGAAAATCCCTGAAAAGAAAATACTTTCATCATCATTCAACATTTTCACCTCAGTCAGACATAATCACTGTCTCTGCAGAGGCGCCCAGATACAGTTTAGAAGCGTATATACAGATATGTAACATCTCTCCCAACTTCCAAAATCCCAAACCAATCCTCTCATATACACATTCATCAAATTTACTTCCATCGTTCTCACTGCATTTTTACTCACCTCCTTCACCTCTGCCTTCATTCTAAATCCCATTTCACCCAGTTCCTTCACACATAATTCCTCTATACGCAATCACACTCGCTTCTTTCACACATTTCCTGCATTCTTTCCTTGATGCTATCTTCTGATACAACGTTGATCTCATCATTATTGCTCCCAAGAAGGAAATTCCTCGAGCAATTCATTATTCTCCATTCAACATTTCTTGGAAAATATTCTGTCTCTCTCTAAAACCTCTTATCCCACACGTTTTATGACGTACAAAAATATATTGTTCCTAACTTATATTGTGATAAATGGTAATATCCAGACATGACAGTTGATCACAACATAGTATAGGAGACATTAACAACACAGTCGTACTGGCCAGACTGTAGCAGCGACCACAAAATTATTTTTACCATATGATGGCGTCTCCACCAGTAGCTAGTTGTTGTTTCACTCGCGTCTCCCCCAGTAGCTAGTTGTTGTTTCACTCGCGTCTCCACCAGTAGCTAGTTGTTGTTTCACTCGCGTCTCCACCAGTAGCTAGTTGTTGTTTCACTCGCGTCTCCACCAGTAGCTAATTGTTGTTTCACCCTCAAAAGTTTATTTATTTTGCTTATGTGCGCACATTTATGAACCTGTGTATATTTTACAATCACAAAGATGAGTAACAGAAGAAATAACATCACACTTTTCATGGAGGTTGATAATTAGATTAAGAATCTGGCAGTCATTTACACACAATACAACGTTCATATATACGCTTATACTTTTATATAATTGAAAAAATATATATTAATATAGATACATATTGTAACATAAGTAGGACTAAAATTTTCATAAAACAGAGATATTCAGTTGTGTTGGTGTACGTTGATGTCTGTCTTGGAGAGTGTAATTATAGGCAACACATTTCTTTATGTTTCCTCTTGTAATTCCTCCACCAAGAAAGTCTCCACCTTAGTTTGAAAATACATAATACCAATCCAGCAAGATCGCCTGGGACCCCCGGAAAATGGGGAAGGTAAGAATTCCAGTAGACAGACGGATGAAATCCTGGACGCAAGATCCTGGTGAGAGATTGAGGCAGGAAGCTGGAGGTGAGGATACTGAGAGAGACGAGGATCACCTTGTGTAGCGTACACACACACACACACACACACACACACACACACACACACACACACACACACACACACACACACACACACACACACACACACACACAAGTTGATGAGAAGAATTCATTCGATCGAAGACCAGGCAGAACTACAAAGGGATCTGGACAGGCTGTAGACCTGGTCCAGCAATTGGCTCCTGGAGTTCAACCCCACCAAGTGCAAAGTCATGAAGATTTGGGAAGGGCAAAGAAGACCGCAGACGGAATACAGTCTAGGGGGGCCAGAGACTACAAACCTCACTCAAGGAAAAAGATCTTGGGGTGAGTATAACACCAGGCACATCTCCTGAAACGCACATCAACCAAATAACTGTTGCAGCATATGGGCGCCTAGCAAACCTCGGAACAGAATTCCGACATCTTAATAAGGAATCGTTCAGGACCCTGTACACTGTGTACGTTGGGCCCATATTGGAGTATGCGGCACCAGTTTGGAACCCACACCTAGCCAAGCACGTAAAGAAACTAGAGAAAGTGCAAAGATTTGCAACATGACTAGTTTCAGAGCTAAGAGGTATGTCCAACGAGGAGAACTTAAGGAAATCAACCTGAGGGACACTGGAGGACAGGAGAGATAGGGGGGACATGATAACGATATACAAAATACTGAGAGGAAATTGACAAGGTGGCCCAAAGACAGGATGTTCCAGAAATGGGAATTTGAGCAACAAGGGGACACAGTTGGAAGTTGAAGACACAGAAATCACAGGGATGTTAGGAAGTATTTCTTCAGCCACAGAGTATCAGGAACAAAGGAGTGGAACGGGTTTGGAAGCGATGTTAGGTGGAGGTACCTGGGACGCCATAATGGGCAACCCGGGATGGTAGGGAATAACACACCCCAAAACCACAACACCAAACAAACCCAACCAGACTTAAAAACCACACCCCACACACCCACACACACACACAACACCACACACACACACACACACACACACACACACAGAATTAAGGGGAAGACCAAAGCAAAGTCCTTGGTTTATCCGAAGGTGTAGGGAGGCAAAACTAAGTGCATTAGAGAATGCATGAGGTACAGAAGGGCAAAGGACCCAGGGAAAATAAGAAAATCAGTCGAAGAGCCAGAAACGAGTATGCACGGATAAGGGGGGAGGCCCAGCTACAGTAGAAAACGACATAGCATCGAAAGTCAGTCTGACCCGAACTGCTGTATAGCCACATTAGGAGAAAGACAATAGTCAAAGACCAGGTGATCAGGCTGAGGAAAGAAGGTGGAGAACTCACAAAAAACAATCAAGAGTATTTGGGGGAGCTAAACATGAGATTTAAGGAAGTACTCACAGTGGAGAAAGGAAGGACACGGGGAGGATAGGACAGAGGGGAACACCAACAGTGAATACCCCCAAAAAGGGGATGGGTGACATACACAACTGAGGAGGAGGGGGAAGAAGCTGCAAAGTGGCCCTTGATACCTCAAAGCAATGGACCGGACACTCCCCTTGGGTCTTATAGGTGGTGAGCAGAAACGCTGTGTGTGCCACTAACCACAATCTTCAACACATCCCTGAACTGGGCAACTACCTGAGGTATGGAAGATGGCAAATGTATTTCACAGTTTTTTTAAGAAGAGAAGACAGAAAAGGCCACTATTAATCCCAGGAATCCAAAAGGCCTGTTATCCTGGGAGTAAAAGGAGCAAAATAAACATAACAGAAAATTTTTTGACTTATATTACCCTTCCCCAAGTAAGAACAGAATTATGTACACTATATACACTATGTACAACAATAGGTATTAGTGCACTCCATGGTAAGCAAGGCAGATAGAAGCCACTAGAGAGCAGACCGTGCTTCAACCAGCTCTAGAATGGGATGACAAGGACAGGACAGGTGTGTGGTACCAACAACACCTCTGCGATTCCCAAAAAAAAACCGTCTTCTCTTTGGGCCCTTGAACCTGGGTACTGATCGAACGATGGGGCCTCATCGTCAACCCTTAGCACCTGGTTCGCTGGTTGGGGGAGATAGCCTTTAAATGATGGTGTGTACAGTGCCGAATAAGGGGTTTACGTACTCTTTGCATGCTACAGGCACAAACTATGGACCAGTGTCACTGACGTGTATAGTATGCAAAGTCATGGAGAAGATTGTCAAGAGGATAGTGGTGGAGCACCTGCAACGAGCAAGAGTATAAACGACAACCAGCACGGATTCATGGAAGGAAAATCCTGTGTCACAAACCTTCTGGAGTTTTATGATAAAGTAACAGAAGTAAAGGTACGAGAGAGAGAGGTGGGTTGATTGCATTTTCTTGGACTGCAAGAAGGCCTTCGACACAGTCCTCACAAGAGATTAGTGCAGCAGCTTGAGGATCAGGAGAGTATAACAGGAAAGGGCACTGCAATGGGTCAGAGAATACCTGACATGGAAGCAACAAAGAGTCATGGTACTTGATTAGTATCACAGTGGCACCTGTGACGAGAGGGGTCCTACAAGGGTTAGTCCTAGTTCCAGTGCTATTTTTGGTATAATGTGAATGACATGATAGAAGGGAAAGACTCGAAGTGTCCCTGTTCACAGATGAAAGTGAAGTTAATGAGGAAATTAAATCAGATGAGGGTTTAAGCAGAACTTCAAGATACTTCGACAGGCTGGACACCTGGGCCAGCAACTGGCTTCTCGAATTTAACCCCGTCAAATGCAAAGTCATGAAGATAGGGGAAAGCAAAGATGACCGAAAATGGAGTATAATCTAGTGGCCAAAGAACTGCAAACCTCACTCCAAAGGGGAAAGACTTTGGGTGAGTATAACACCGAGCACGTCTCCGGAAGCACAAACCCGATCATTGTGCAGCATATGGGGGCCTGGCAAACCTGAGAATAGCGTTTTAGGTACCTTAGTAAGGAATCGTTCAAGACACTTTACATCGTGTACGTCAGGCCCATACTGGAGTATGCAGCACCAGTTTGGAACCCACACCAGGTCAAGCACATCAAGAAATTGGACAAAGTGCAAAAGTTTGCGACAAGGTTAGTTCCAGAGCTAAGAGGAATGTCCTATGAAGAAAGGTTAAGGGAAAACGGCCTGACGACACTGGAGGACAGGAGGGTTAGGGGAGACATGATAACGACATTCAAAATACTGCGTGGAATAGACAAGGTGGACAGAGACAGGATGTTCCATGGAGGGGACACATAAACATGAGGTCACAATTGGAAGTTGAAGACTCAGATGATTCAAAGGGATGTTAGGAAGTATTTCTTCAGTCATAGACCTGTCAGGCAGTGGAATAGCCTAGAAAGTGACGTAGTGGAGGCGGAAACCATACATAGTTTTACAACGAGGTTTGATAACGCTCATTGAGCAGGGAGAGAGAGAACCCAGTAGCAACCAGGAAAAAGGCGGGGCCAGGAGCTAAGACTCGACCCCTGCAACCACAAATAGGTGAGCACACACACACACACACACACACACACACACAACACACACACACACACACACACACATACACTCACACCTAGTAGCGGCCGGTGAAGAGGCGGGGCCAGGAGCTGTGCATCGACCATTGCAACTACAACTAAGTGAGTACACACACACACACACACACACACACACTACGGGAAGGCACATATGCAGATGTAAGATGGTACACAGTGTCCTAAAGTTTAACAAAGTGTCATGGCAGGTGGTTTAGACTAAGGTTGACTCCTTGATAACTGATACAACAATACTGGAAAAGTCGCAAGAGAAAAGTGGGTTCAACATATTGGTAAACAATCTGAATTTCTGTCTACAAAATCCTGTAATTATAATATGTTTCGAGCCTACCCGGGCGGGTGCTTCCAGCCTACTCGGGGGGTGTTTCCAGCCTACCCGGGAGGGTGTTTCCAGCCTACCCGGGCGGGTGTTTCCAGCCTACCCGGGCGGGTGCTTCCAGCCTAATCGGGGGGTGTTTCCAGCATACCCGGGCGGGTGTTTCCAGCCTACCCGGGCGGGTGTTTCCGGCCTACCCGGGCGGGTGTTTCCAGCCTACCCGGGCGGGTGTTTACAGGGCGCAGATTTTGTTTCCCCCCAAGTAATTACATCTGCTCGTATATACTGATATTTAAACACTTATGTTGTAATATCATATGTCGGCAGGACACCATGGTACACAAATGCTGTGTTTGGGGTTCACACCTCTGAACGACCCCCTCAAATGCTGTGTTTGGGGTTCACACCTCTGAACGACCCCCTCAAATGCTGTGTTTGGGGTTCACACCTCCAAACGCCCCCCTCAAATGCGTGTTTGGGTTCACCCCTCTGAACGACCCCCCAAATGTTTGGTTTGGGGTTCACACCTCTGAACGACCCCCTCAAATGCTGTGTTTGGGGGTTCACACCTCTGAACGACTCCCTCAAATGCTTGTGTTTTGGAGTTCACACTCTGAACGACCCCCTCAAATGCTGTGTTTGGGGTTCCACCTCCTGAACGACCCTTTCTCAAATGCTGTGTTTGGGGTTAACACCTCTGACGACCCCTCAAATGCTGTGTTTGGGGTTCACACCTTAAACGACCCCTCAAATGCTGTTTTTGGGGTTCACACCTCTGAACGACCCCTCAAATGCTGTGTTTGGGGTACACACCTCTGAACGACCCCTCAAATGTTTGTGTTTGGGTTCACACCTCTGAACGCCCCCTCAAATCCCTGTGTTTGGGGTTCACACCTCTGAACGACCCCCTCAAATGCTGTGTTTGGGGTTCACACCTCTGAACGACCCCTCAAATGCTGTTTTTGGGGTTCACACCTCTGAACGACCCCCTCAAATGTTTGTGTTTGGGGTTCACCCCTCTGAAACGCCCCCCCTCAAATGCTGTGTTTGGAGTCACACCTCTGAACGACCCCCTCAAATGCTGTGTTTGGGGTTCACCCCTCTGAACGACCCCCTAAAATGCTGTGTTTGGGAGTTCACACTCTGAACGACTCCCTCAAATGCTGTGTTTGGAGTTCACACCTCTGAACGACCCCTCAATTCTGTGTTTGGGGTTCACACCTCTGAAACGACCCTCTCAAATGCTGTGTTTGGGGTTCCCACACCTCTGAACGAATCCCTCAAATGCTGTGTTTGGGGTTCACACCTCTGAACGACCCCTCAAATGCTGTGTTTGGGGGTTTTTCACACCTCTGAACGCCCCCCTCAAATGCTGTGTTTGGGGTCACACCTCTGAACGACCCTCAAATGCTGTGTTTGGGGTTCACACCTCTGAACGACCCCCTAAAATTGCTGTGTTTGGGGTTCACACCTTGAACGACCCCTCAAATGCTGTGTTTGGGGTTCACACCTCTGAACGACCCCTCAAATGCTGTGTTTGGGGTTCACACCTCGAACGACCCCTCAAATGCTGTGTTTGGGGTTCACACCTCTGAACGCCCCCCCTCAAGCTGTGTTTGGGGTTCACACCTTGAACGAGCCCTCAAATGCGGGTGTTTGGGGTTCACACCTCTGAACGACCCCCTCAAATGCTGTGTTGGGGTTCCACCCCTTTGAACGACCCCCTCAAAGGGCTGTGTTTGGGTTCACACCTCTGAAACGACCCCCTCAAATGTTGTGTTTGGGGTTCCACCTCTGAACGACCCCCTCATATGCGTGTTTGGGTTCACACCTCTGAACGACCCCCTCAAATGCTGTGGTTTTGGGGTTCCCCACCTCTGAACGACCCCCTCAAATGCTGTGTTTGGGGTTCACACCTCTGAACGACCCCCTCAAATGCTGTGTTTGGGGTTCACACCTCTGAACGACCCCTCAAATGCTGTGTTTGGGGTTCACACCTCTGAACGCCCCCTCAAATGCTGTGTTTGGGGTTCACACCTCTGAACAAACCCCCTCAAATGCTGTGTTTGGGGTTCACACCTTGAACGACCCCTCAAATGCTGTGTTTGGGGTTCACACCTCTGAACGACCCCTAAAATGCTGTGTTTGGGGTTCACACCTCTGAACGCCCCCCCTAAATGCTGTGTTTGGGTTTCACACCTTGAACGACCCCCTAAAAATGCTTTGTTTGGGGTTCACCCCTCTGAACGACCCCCAAATGCTGTGTTTGGGGTTCACACCTTGAACGACCCCCTCAAATGCTTTGTTTGGGGTTCACACCTCTGAACGACCCCCTCAAATGCTGTGTTTGGGGTTCACACCTCTGAACGACCCCTCAAATGCTGTGTTTGGGGTTCACACCTCTGAACGACCCCCTCAAAATGCTGTTTTTTGGGGTTCACACCTCTAAACGACCCTCTCAAATGCTGTGTTTGGGGTTCACACCTCTGAACGACCCTCTCAAATGCTGTGTGTTTGGGGTTCACACCTCTGAACGACCCCCTAAAATTCCTGTGTTTGGGGTTCACACCTCTGAACGACCCCCTCAAATGCTGTGTTTGGGGTTCACACCTCTGAACGACCCCCTCAATTGCTGTGTTTGGGGTTCACACCTCTGAACGCCCCCCTTTCAAATGCTGTGTTGGGGTTTCACACCTCTGAACGACCCCCTCAAATGCTGTGGTTTGGGGTTCACACCTCTGAAACGACCCCTCAAATGCTGTGTTTGGGGTTCACACCTCTGAACGACCCTCTCAAATGCTGTGTTTGGGGTTCAAAACCTCTGAACGACCCTCTCAATGCTGTGTTGGGGTTCACACCTCTGAACGACCCCCCCCAAATGCTTGTGTTTGGGGTTCACACCTTGAACGACCCTCTCAAATGCTGTGTTTGGGGTTCACACCTCTGAACGACCCTCTCAAATGCTGTTTTGTGGGGTTCACACCTCTGAACGACCCCCCAAATGCTGTGTTTGGGGTTCACACCTCTGAACGACCCCCTCAAATGCTGTGTTGGGGTCACACCTCTGAACGACCCCTCAAATGCGGTGTTTTGGGGTTCACACTCTGAACGCCCCCCTCAAATGCTGTTTTTGGGGGTTCACACCTCTGAACGACCCCCTCAAATGCTGTGTTTGGGGTTCACACCTCTGAACGACCCCCTAAAAATGCTGTGTTTGGGGTTCACACCTCTGAACGACCCCTCAAATGCTGTGTTTGGGGTTCACACCTCTGAACGACCCCCTCAAATGTTTTTCCCCTCCCCCCTTCTGTTTTTGGGGGTTCACACCTCTGAACGACCCCTCAAATGCTGTGTTTGGGGTTCACCCTCTGAACGCCCTCAATGCCTGTGTTTGGGGTTTCACACCTCTGAACGACCCCCTAAAAATGCTGTTTTGGGGTTCACACCTCTGAACGACCCCTCAAATGCGGGTGTTTGGGGTTCACACCTCTGAACGACCCCTCAAATGCTGTGTTTGGGGTTCAAAACCTCTGAACGACCCCCTCAAATGCTGTGTTTGGGGTTCACACCCGAACGACCCCTAAAATCTGTTTTTGGGGGTTAACACCTCTGAACGACCCCCTAAAATTTGCTGTGTTTGGGGTTCACACCTCTGAACGACCCCTCAAATGCTGTTTTTGGGGGTTAACACCTCTGAACGGCCCCCCTCAAATGCTGTGTTTGGGGTTAACACCTCTGAACGACCCCTCAAATGCTGTTTTTGGGGGTTAACACCTCTGAACGACCCCTCAAATGCTGTGTTTGGGTTCACACTCTGAACGACCCTCTCAAATGCTGTGTTTGGGGTTCACACCTCTGAACGCCCCCCTCAAATGCTGTGTTTGGGGTTCACACCTCTGAACGACCCCTCAAATGTTTGGTGTTTGGGGTTCACACCTCTGAACAAACCCCCTCAAATGCTGTGTTTGGGGTTCACCCCTTTCTGAACGACACCCCTCAAATGCTGTTTTTGGGGGTTCACACCTCTGAACGACCCCCTCAAATGCTGTGTTTGGGTTCAAAACCTCTGAACGACCCCCTAAATGCTTTTGTTTGGGGTTCACACCTCTGAAACGACCCCTCAAAATGCTGGGGTTTGGGGTTCAAAACCTCTGAACGACCCTCTCAAATGCTGTTTTTTGGGGTTCCCCCCTCTGAACGACCCCCTCAAATGTTTGTGTTTGGGGTTCACATCTCTGAACGACCCCCTCAAATGCTGTGTTTGGTGTTCACACCTCTGAACGACCCCCTCAAATGCTGTGTTTGGGGTTCACACCTCTGAACGACCCCCTCAAATGCTGTGTTTGGGGTTCACCCCATCTGAACGACCCTCTCAAATGCTGTGTTTGGGGTTCAACACCTCTGAACGACCCCTCAAATGCTGTTTTTGGGGGTTCACACTCTAAACGACCCTCTCAAATGCTGTGTTTGGGGTTCACACCTCTGAACGCCCCCCTCAAATGCTGTGTTTGGGGTTCACACTCTGAACGACCCTCTCAAATGCTGTGTTTGGGGTTCACACCTCTGAACGACCCCCTCAAATGCTGTGTTTGGGGTTCACACATCTGAACGACCCTCTCAAATGCTGTGTTTGGGGTTCACACCTCTGAACGACCCCCTCAAATGCTGTGTTTGGGGTTCACACCTCTGAACGACCCCCTCAAACGATGGAGTTTAAATTTCCCTTTTTTGCCGTTTTTCTTATGATATGTTTGCTAAATATGTGTGTAAATATGTGTGTAAATATAGAACACATGTTTAAACTTTGGGTCAAGGGTGTAAACACTAACAAAACTGTTGTAAGTGTAATGTAAGTGTAAGTGTAATTTAAGTGTATTGAAAAATTGTGTTCTGCATTGTCTTTTTTCGAAAAAATGTTTTAAGAAAATAATTTTTACTTATAACAAGTGACCACAATATTACTGAGACCTGATGTCTTGTAGTTAATTAATACTGTTAAGCATTACTTAAGTATTCAACATTAACTTTTCTGAATCACTTAACACTTAATTAACTACAAATCTATTTAGAAATAATTGATCAACATAATTTTTTAAAAATCTTCTATCAAAGTTCATTAAAGTCTTATTTGTGCATATTATTTGTCTGTACTTACAAGTGTGAGGGAACATTTTAGTCTGGGTGAATGTCATCACTTACAAGGTGAGGGAACATTCAGTCTGGATGTTTAAATGGGAAATGGGCTCACTTACTTTCAAGTGTGAGGGAACATTTTAGTCTGGGTGAATGTCACACTTACAAATGTGAGGGAACATTCAGTCTGGTGAATGTCATCAAATTACAAGTGTGAGGGAACATTCAGTCTGGTGAAAGTCATCACTTACAAATGTTTAGGGAAAAATCAGTCTGGTGAATGTCATCACTTACAAGTGTGAGGGGAACATTCAGTCTGGTTGAATGTCATCACTTACAAGTGTGGGGAACATTCAGTCTGGTGAATGTCATCACTTACAAGGTGAGGGAAATTCAGGGTTTGGGGAAAAGTCATCACTTACAGTGTGAGGGAAAAATTCAGTTGGTGAATGTCATTTACTTACAAGTGTGAGGGAACATTCGTCTGGTGATGCTCACTTACAAGTGTGAGGGAACTTTTAGGTCTGGTGAATGTCATATCTACAGGGTGGGAAACTTTTGGGGAAGTATCCCTTACAAGTGGGGGACATTTTGGGGAAGTTTATTAAAATGTGGGGGGAAATTAGTTTGGGAAGGTAAAATTTTAAAGGGGGGGGAACTTTTTAGTCTGGGGAAAGTACACTTACAGTGTAGGGAAAAAAATTTAGTTGGTGAAAGTCTCATTACAAGGTGGGGAAATTTTATCGGGGGAAAAGTCATCACTTCAAGTGTTGAGGGAACTTCAGTTGGTGAAAGTCACCTTTCAAAGGGGAGGGGGAAAATTCGTCTGGTGTGTAAAACACTTACGTGTGGGGAAAATCGTCTGGTAATGTCAACTTAAATGGAGGGAACATTTAGTTGGTGAATGTCATCATTACTTAGGGT
>NW_026471988.1:0-10948 GCF_026875155.1 Cherax quadricarinatus | reverse complement strand
CCCCCCTTTGGGGGGGTGTCAGAGGCCCGTCTGGGGCCCTGGCTGGCGAGGCCCGGGGGGTTTCGAAAACCCCCGCGGGGCCCTGGGGCAAAGGCCCGTCGTGGCTGGTGGTCAGAGGCCCGTCTGGCCTGGTGGTGGGGGCCCTCTGTGCCTGGTGGTCGAAGGGCCAGTCTGTGGCGGGTTTTGGTCAGGGCCGTCGTGGCCTGGTGGTCGGGGGGGCCCCCGTTTGGGGGCCAGGGGTCAGAGGCCCGTCTGGGGCCTGGTTGGTTTCAGGGGGCCCCGTCTGTGCCTGGTGTCAGAGGCCCGCCTGTGGCCTGGGGGTTTTCAGAGGCCCCGCCCGGGGCCTGGGGTCAGAGGCCCCGCCCGGGGGCCGGGTGGTCAGGGGCCCCCGTTGTGGCTGGTGGTCAGAGGCCCGGTTTGGTCAGAGGGGCCCGTCTGGGGGCCGGGGGTTTCAGAGGCCCGGGGCTGGGTCAGGGGCCCGCTGTGGTGGCTGGTCAGAGGCCCGCCGTGGCCTGGCTGGTCAAAGGCCCCCCCCGTGGCGGGCTGGTAGAGGCCCCCCTCCTGGCCTGGGGTCAGAGGCCCCCGCCGGGGGGGGGGGCGAGGCCCCCGTCTGGCCGGGGGTTTCAGGGCCCCGCCCGTGGCCGGGGCTGGTCAGAGGCCCCGTCCGGGGCCCTGGGGTCAGAGGCCCCCCGGTGGTTCGGGCCCCCCGTCGGCTGGCGGGGGTCAGAGGGCCCGTCGGGGCCTGGTGGTCAGGGGGCCCGTGGGGTGGTTTTTGAGGCCCCCGTCGGGGCCCTGGTGTGAGGGCCCGTCGTGGCCTGGTGTTTGAGGGCCCGTCGGGCCCCTGGCTGGTCGAGGCCCCCCGTGGCCTGGCTGGTCAAGGCCCCGCCCCTTTGGCCTGGCTGGTCAGGGCCCGTTTTTGTCCTGGTGGTCAGGGCCCGTTTTTGGTTGAAAGGGGCCGTCTTTTCCCTGCGGCCCGAGGGCCCCGTCTTGTCCGGTTGGTCAGAGGCCCCCGTCTGTGCCGGGTTTGGCAGGGGGCCCGTCTGTGCCTGTTGGTCAGGGCCCCCGTTGGGGCTGGTTGGTCAGAGGCCCCCGTTGTGCCGGTTGGAGACCCCCCGTTGTGGGTGGTCAGAGCCCCGTCTGTGTCCTGGGGGGTCGGGCCCGTCTGTTTTTTTGGGGTAGAGGCCCCGCTGTGCCGGCTGGTCAGAGGGGGCCCCGTCTTGTTTTGGGGTCAGAGGCCCCGTCTGGCCTGGCTGGTCGGGCCCCCCGTCGGGGTCCTGGCTGGTGAGGCCCCCTTTCCGTGCCTGGCTGGTCAGACCCCCCGTCTGGGGTTCTGGTGGCAGAGGCCCCCGTTGTGCTGGCTGGTCAGGGGCCCCCCGTCGTGCCTGGGCTGGTCAGGGCCCGGCCGGGCCGGTGGTCAGGGGCCCCGGCCTGTGGCCTGGTGGTCAGGGCCCCGCCTGTGGCCTGGTGGTAAAGGGGGGCCCGCTGTGGCCTGGCTGGTCAGGGCCCCCGCCTGTGGCCCGGCGGGCCAGAGGCCCCGCCCGGGGCCCGGGGGCCAAGGCCCCGCGTGGCCTGGTGGTCAGAGGCCCGTCGGGGCCCTGGCTGGTCAGGGGCCCCCGTCGTGGCCGGGCTGGTCGAGGCCCCGTCGTGGTGGCTGGTTTAGGGCCCGTCGGGGGCCGGGTGGTCAGGGGCCCTTTTGGGCCTGGGGGGTCAGGGGCCCCCGCCCCGGGGCCTGGTGGTCAGAGGCCCGTGGGCCTGGTGGTCGAGGCCCCGTCGGGGCCTGGTGGTCAAGGCCCGGTGGGGTCAGGGGGGCCGTCCGGGCCTGGCTGTCAGGGGCCCCCGCCGTGGCCTGGTGGTCGGGCCCCGCGGTTTGTCCTGGTTTGAGGCCCGCCTGGGGGCTGGCCAGGCCCCGCCTGGTGGTGCGGGAGGCCGCCTGTGGTGGTGGAGGGCCCCTCCTGGGTGGTGGTAAAAGGGGTTTTTGGGCCCTGTTGGGCCCCGCCGTGGCCGGGGCTGGTCAGAGGCCCCGTCCGGGGCCCCTGGCTGGTCAGGGCCCCCGTCCGGGGCCCTGGCTGTCGAGGCCCCGCCCGTGGCGGGTGGTCAGGGCCCCGTCCTGCCGGTGGTAGAGGCCCCGTCCGTGGCCTGGTGGTCAGGGGCCCCCTTCCGTGGCTGGCTGGTCGGGGGGCCCCGTTGGGGGCCGGGCTGGTAGACCCCCCGTCCGGGCCTGGCTGGTGGGGGCCGTCTTGGCCTGGTGGTCGAGGCCCGTCCTTTCCCCGGGCTGGTCGAGGCCCCGTCGGGGCCCTGGGGGTAGAGCCCCGTCCGGGGGCCTGGCGGGTCAGAGGCCCGTCCGTGGCTGGTGTCGGGGCCCCGTCCGGGGCCTGGGGTCAGGGGGGCCCGTCTGTGGCCGGGTTTTTTCGGGTCCCGCTGTGGCCTGGGGTCAAAGCCCCTCTCTCTCTCTCTCTTTTTTGCGAATGATCCCTTAATTTTTTTAATGAAAGGAAAATTATTTATAGTAGATACCCCGTGAATCGGCATGTGGTCTCTTTGTTCGCAGTAACCCATGTAAAGTGGGTGGTATCATTTTTTTAGCGTGGATCTCGTGAGTTTGATGGGTCGCTGCTTTAACAATAATCTTGTAAGCAGGATTTGGGGGGATCATGTTTTAAGTGTAAAAAAACTGGGAATATGCGAGTTCAGCGGGAAAGATGGAGGGTGGGTCACTATTTCAACAGGTTAAAAATTCCTTCCCTTTCCCTGTCTGATCAAACTTGGCACATACGGGCAAGCCGGAGTCTAAATGGAGGCAAAAATTAAAAATTTGGAATATGATCTGTATGAAGATAAAACCTGTAACCTGTAATGGATCAGGCCTGTTACTTGGGACCTGCAATGGGGGGAAAGGGAATGTTCTTTGGTTTCTTAATGAAGCAGAACCTGTTAGGACCTGTAATGGGGCGGGAACCTGTTGGAACCTTTTAATTTGGGGGCGAAACCTGTTAGGCCCTGTAAGGAGACGGAATTTTTGGGCCCCTGAAGGGGAGGACCCTGTTGGACTGTAATGGACAGGACCTTTTTAATTGGACCTTTTAATTAAAGACGAACTGTTATTTGGACGTAATTGAGACAGAACCTTTACTTAGGCCCTGTAATTGAGACGCCTTTATTAGGACCTTTTAATTGAGACAGAACCTTTTTTATTAGGATCTGTAATTTAGACAGAAACCTGTTACTTAGACCTGTAATTAAGAAGAAACCTGTTACTTAGAATCTGTAATTGGACGAACCTGTTACTTGGCCCTGTAATAGAGTATTTTTGTATGCTCAGTTTTTTAGGTTGGAGCTTAAAATTTTTTTGAGTTGAAATTATGATTTTTCGAAGAGAAATATGAGATTTTTCCTTTGAAATAGAAAGTTTAAAGTTGAAATAAAGGAATTTGTGGGTAAAGGGTTTATTAATTTTGAGTAGAAATAAGATTCTGAAGTTTTTTTTAGTGGAAAATGGGCTATTATTTTGCACGTCATAATTTTGAAAGGTTTATGTATTTAGAAATTTATTAGATCTTGTGGTAAAGTTTTAAGTGTATTACGAGAAAAACTAAGTAAAGGTGCCATTGTCTGTGGTGTTTTGACATAATTATTGAGCGAATTATTTGATATTATTATTATTATTATTATTATTTATTATTATTATTATTATTATTATTATTATTGTTATTATTATTTATTATTTTATTATTGATTTTATTTTGACTCACGAAATCGTAATAACACGATTTGTAAACCACGGAACGGGTGAAGTTTTTTAAACCTAATCTGTTCTAGATTTTTTTTTAAAACTTCAAAAGCACTAAACCCTTATGGTTCGCATGATTACTGGAGCGAAGTGAGAAACTGAACTGGCAAAAAGAGCTTTTGAAATGCAATAAATCTTTGTTCGGAGGAGACGGGGCCAAATTTTTAAGACAATATAAGTGACAAATTGTAAGTAAAAGGACACAAGTGCACCTATTGTGACATTTTATTGTGGCACGTTTCGCTGTCCAGGAGCTTGACAAAGCTCCTGGAGAGCGAAACGTTTGCCACAATAAAATGTCACATTGTTGCACTTGTGTCCTTTTACTTTACATATTGTCGGTATTCTACCAACATATATTCAAGTGACAAGTTAAACGGAAAGACGTTTAGAGATCAGACTTAAATGCGAGCATGCAGTCCTCAGGAGCTGCAGTCTCCGGGGAGAATGCAGTCTCTAGGCAACATGCAGTCTCTCGGCAGCATGCAGTTTCGGCGACATGCAGTTCCTCAGGCAGACATGCAGTTTAGGCAGACATGAGTTCCTCAGGCAGACCTGCGTCTCTCAGGCGACAGCAGTCTCTCAGGCGAATGCAGTTTTAGGCAGACATGCGTCTCTCAGGAGACATGCAGTCTTTGGCAGACATGCAGTCTCCAGGCGACATGCAGTCTCTCAGGAGACATGCAGTTCTAGGCGGGACCGCAGTCTCTCAGGCAGACCTGCGTCTCCGGCAGACAGAGTCTCTCAGGCGCCTGCAGTCCTCAGGCAGACTGCATTTCCTCAGGCAGATTGCAGTCTTCAGGCAGACTGCAGTCTCTCAGGCAGACATGAGTCTCTCAGGAGACATGCAGTCTCTAGGCAGACATGCAGTCTCTCAGGCGCATGCAGTCTTCAGGCAGACATGCGTCTTCAGGCAGAATGCATTCTCTCGGGCAGCCTGAGTCTTCAGGCGACCTGCGTCTTAGGCAGACTGCAGCTCTAGGCAGACATGCAGTCTCTCAGGGATTTGCAGTCTCTCAGGCAGACATGCAGTCTCTCAGGGATATGCAGTCTCTCAGGCGGGGACTGCAGTCTCTCAGGCGACATGCAGTCTCTAGGCAGACATGCAGTTCTCAGGCGAATGCGTTCTCAGGCAGACATGCGTCTTAGGCAGACCTGCGTCTTCAGCAGACCTGCGTCTTCGGGCGCCCTGCAGTCTTCGGGAGACCTGCAGTCTCTCAGGCGAATGCAGTCTCTCAGGCAGACCTGCGTTCTCAGGCGACTGCAGTCTCTCGGCAGATTGCGTCTCTCAGGCAGACATGCAGTCTCTCAGGAGACATGAGTTTCGGCGTATGCAGTCTCTAGGCAGATGCAGCTTCAGGCGCCTGCAGTCTCTCGGCAGACCGCGTCTCTCGGGGCGAATGCAGTTCTCGGGCGACAGAGTTTTTGGGCAGATTCAGTTCTCAGGCGACATGAAAGTCTCTCAGGCGACATGCAGCCCTTCAGGCAGACATGCAGTCTTCAGGCGCATGAGTCTCTCAGCAGACATGCAGTCTCTCAGGCGGGGACATGCGTCTTCAGGCAGCCTGCGCTTCGGGCAGCCCTGCTTTCCGGCGACTGCAGTTCTCGGGCAGACATGCAGTCTCTCAGGCAGATTGCATTTCTCTCAGGCAGACATGCAGTCTCTCAGGCGATATGCAGTCTCTCAGGCAGGACATGCAGTCTCTCAGGCAGACATGCAGTTCTCGGCAGACATTGCAGTCTCTCAGGCAGACTTGCATTTCTCTCAGGCAGACATGCTTTTTCTCAGGCAGACCTGCAGTCTCTCAGCAGACCTGCAGTTCTCAGCAGACCTGCAGTTCTCAGCAGACCTGCAGTTCTCAGGCGACATGCAGTCTTCAGCAGCCTGCAGTCTCTCAGGCAGAATGCATCTCTCAGGAGTTTATGCAGTTCTTCAGGCAACATGCAGTCTCTCAGGAGACTGCAGTCTCTCAGGCAGATATGCAGTCTTCAGCAGACCTGCAGTCTCTCAGGAGCCCTGCGTCTCTCAGGCAGACCTGCAGTTCTTCAGGAGACATGCAGTCTCTCGGCAGACAGCAGTCTGTCAGGAAGAATATCAGTTCTCAGGCAGGACATGCAGTCTTCAGGAAATATATGCAGTTCTCAGGGCAGAAAATGCAGTCTCTCGGCAGACTGCATTTCCCCTTTCAGGCAGACCTGCAGGTCTCTCGGAGACCTGCAGTCTTCAGGCAGACATGCAGTCTCTCAGGCAGACCTGCAGTCTCTCAGGGCAGACCTGCTTTCTCAGGCAGACCTGCAGTCTTCAGGCAGACTGCAGTCTCTCAGGCAGACATGCGTCTCTCAGGCAGTGGTTTCAGGCAGACATGCAGTCTTCAGGAAGATTGCAGTCTTCAGGCAGACATGCAGTCTTTTTCCAGGCAGACATGCAGTCTCTCAGGCAGAATGCAGTCTCTCAGGCAGACTTCCCAGTCTGTCGGCAGACATGCAGTCTCTCAGGCAGGACATGCATTTTCCCTTTTCAGGCAGATATGCAGTCTCTCAGGCAGACATGCAGTCTCTCAGGCGGGACATGCAGTCTGTCAGGCAGACATGCAGTCTCTCAGGCAGCATGCAGTCTCTCAGCAGAACATGCATTTCTTCAGGCGGACATGCATTTCTCTCAGGCAGACTTTGCAGTCTCTCAGGCAGACTTTGCAGTCTCTCGGCAGACCTGCAGTCTCTCAGGCAGACCTGCAGTCTCTCAGGCAGACATGCAGTTTCAAGTGACATGCAGTCTCTCAGGCAGACTGCAGTTCTCAGGCAGACATGCAGTCTCTCAGGCAGACCTGCAGTCTCTCAGGCAGACATGCAGTCTCTCAGGCAGACATGCAGTCTCTCAGGCAGATTTCTGTAACTTGTCAAGCAGAATTATTTTTTTTAAGGTGAGAGAAGATTTTGTAGCGGAAATATCAGTTATTTTGTATGAAAATTTCGTGTGCAGAGGCATGATTTTTGGGTTGAAATTGGAAAAACTGTTGTGAAGATATTTTTTTGTTAAAAGACTTTGACTTGTAGCATAGACATGACTTGTAAGTGAGACGTGACTTGTAGCAGAGATATGTCATTTAGAAGAGACCTGTAAACTAGATTTGATATAAGTATTTTTTCTGTACAAAGGTAAACAAAAAATAAAATAAATCAGATCTTTAGGATTTTAGCAAAGCATTTGTCTCCCTTAACAACATAACAACAGCTTACGTTGTTCAGACCTACCTCAGCTTTCAGGAAGTAAATTTTTACGCCCTCTTGACAAAATGGTAAAAAGAGAAAAAGTGTTCTCAAGCAGGAAAGGTGGATCTCGTTGCCGAGATCCTGGCCGAGCAAGACACGCCCAGAGTAGGTGACCGGCTACCTCTAAAGCCGTGAATAATTCCTCAGCGTAGGGAAAATTTTGAGCTTTCAATTTTTGCCTATCCCATTAGCGGAGCTGGTAATGTCCGAGGAGACAAGCGCCCAGGAAAGGAATTAACATTTTTCCTTTTACCGATTCTCGTGGCGGGCGGGGTTTGTACCTCTTCTTCCCTCCTCTCCCCGACGCTGTGCCCAATCCCTGTCCTACCTTTGCCTGAGGCTGGGTCATCTTACCGTAGTGGCAGGGTTTGTGCCTACGACACTGGGTCCACCTTACCGTAGGGTTTGTACCTCTCCGATGTTGGGTCACGTTACGCAATGACGGTGAGTCACCTCACTCTGGTGGCGAGGGTCGAACTTACGCTTCGCCACAAGGTAATAAGGTATGAGAATCCCTTTTGGGGTTTTTGGTAGGAGCCGCTTCCGTGATAGGTGTTAAACCCCTCTCCCCACATGTGCTTGATCACAAGAAACCCAGTATCTCTTTCGGGCATAAATCGTTTTCCACATAGCAAAAACCAAGTGACAAAATCGATATTCCATATAGTGGTTTGCTAGGTAATCGAAGGTCTGTTGAAAGAGGGAGAAATATTTAAAATTTGGCAGAGCTCAATGAAGTCTACGAAGTCGTGGAGGTGGATACGTAAATCAAGTCGTCAATTTTCTGGTGCAGGAGAGTGCCTTTTTAATAGTGAAGGGGCTGGCACGTCCCTGCTATAGATTGTTTTTGGTCCTTATGTTGATGTTTGTGGTTTTAGGTTCAGGTTTTTTAAATGTTTGTGTTGGTGTGAGATTTTTAGGGTGCCCAAGAGTTTAACGGGGTTTTTAAAATCAGTTTGTTCGTTAGTTTGGAAGGTTTTTTCCTTATGGAGGAGAAGGTCTTGGGGATTTTTGGGGCTTTGGATTTTGTGGTTTTGGGAAATGGTAGGCATAAATTTAAAATTTTTTATGCAATTCTTAGAATTGTAAGAGGGAATAGTATTTTGGGGAGAAAAGAGTTAGGGGGTATCTCTTTTTGGTTGAGGTTCATTATTGTGTCAAAAGATTGAACTTCCGACTTGTGGTGTTATGATGACGACTACACCACCCTGTCGGGGTGTTCATGAGACTAAAACCACCCTTGCGGTGGTTTTAAAAATGTACCCCCCTTGTCGCGGGGGGTTCGTGATGGCTACATCCCTTGTCGGTTTTATAATGTACCAGCTTGTATTGTTTCATGAGCCCCCCTTTCCCCCGTTGTCGGCGATGGTGACATGTGTTAGTGTTTTAGCAAAATTTAAAAGGTTTGATGTGCGTGAGGAATTATGGGGAAAAATTTGGGTGTGGAGATGACCGATGGTGATCTCCCTCGCAGAAACCTTTTTGGAATTTCCGTAGGTTTTTAGAGAGTTAAAAATTTGTTGTGGTTTAAAAACTGTCGGTTTCTAAAACTTTTCATCTACATGTGGTTTGGTTACATGTGCAACTTGGGGGGTGGCTGAGGGCCTAATTTTTTTTCCAGAAAAAATTCCCTTGAATTTAGCTATCAATTTTCCCCAACGGTTTCTTGATTTGCGACCTTCTTTCCGGGAAAAATTTTTAGGATGTTTTTTTGAAAAAAATTTTTATGATTCACACAACTTGTTTTTCCCCGTTTTTCACTGTATTTATATTCTCTATTCCTTTCACGAATTTGTAGGTTTGTACCCTTCGTACGGGTTTGGTGGATTTTACTGCTAATAGCAAAACAACGAGGAGTAAGTAGATGCACAGGTTTAAATAAATATAATTTTATATATAAAATTTATATATATATTATATATATATTTATATATTTAATATATATATATATATATATATTTTTAAATTTATTAGAAAGTACCCCCTCTATAGTGGACGGGGGGGCCCCTCATCCTCAGAGAAGACACTAAATTTTCCGGGTAAATCATGGTTTTCTCTACCCCCCCCTAATTTTTTTTCCCATGTGAACATTTATAAAAAAAGAGAATACATTTACAGAAAACACAACCAGAAACAATGTACAATGTTTAAAAGATCATGAATTCCCTTCGCCTCCGAAGCCGGCGAGAGCCAAGTATGGGCCACGCTGAGGCGTGGAACTGAAAAAAGGGGGCCCTGGGTCCCTGGTGGTGTCGAGTCTGGAACGAATTCTTTAGGAAAGTGTGGCATTTTTTTCCCATGACCAAAGTCTTGATCCCCTGGGAAAATTGATACTGTTGGTTATGTCCTGAATTGGATCTTGTACTCCTCCTTGATCTTGTACTCCACTACGTTTTTAAACTGAACATTAACCCCCTCCTTCAGAGTGAGGCACTGTACTTCCCCTTCCAGGATCAAGTCCCGGCTGGGTTTCCCCGAACCCCTTCATAAAAGTTGTTTTCTCTACTCCAACAGCAGTCAAGTTTAAAAAACCATTTTTTCTCCATTTACTCCTATAAACCGCTCATGGGATACCTGCGGAAGTCCAAGCCCCCTCGCACACAAAACCTCTTTCCCCCTCTTCCAACCCTTTTCCCGGCCGACCCCCACCCGCCTTCCCTTTCCCCTACAGATGATACACTCTTGAAGTATTCTGTTTGTCCATTCTCTTATGTCCGAACCCCCTCAAAAAACCCTTCCCCAGCCCTTGGACAACAGTTTTGGGAACCCGCACCTCCTAACTTCCAAACTACGAATTCTCTGCATAATTCACACCCCAAAATGCCCTCAGACATGCATTCCACTGCCTCCCCCTTCTCCTCGCTTTCCCCAAAATTCATCACCTGCTTCACACCCATATAAGAGCGTTGGTAAAAAAATTACTTCATACATTCCCTTTTGCCTCCAAGGACAAAGTTCTTTTTTCTCCCCGATCCTAAGTGCACCAATCATTTTTTCCTCATAAAAACTATGATTTCCCCCTTTTTTATGCCCTTCCGCTGACATACTCCAATTTGTTCATTATTTCTTTTAATTGAAAATTTTAACCCCAATTTTTTGATCCCCAAATTATTTTCCGTTTTCCCTTTAATTTTCTTCTTTTGCACACCCTACCCAAATTCTCCACCCTTTCTGCAACTTTCTTAGATTTCCCAAGAGACGTGCATCAGCAAAGAGCAGCTGTGACAATCCACTTTGTGTGTGTTTTTCTTTTAAACCAAAACTCTTGTAAGGGCCCCCGATTTATTCTCTTTTAACCCCCACTATAAATTTTTTAAACAACCAGGTGAACACTCCCTTGTCTAAGGCCTACTTTTATGGGGAAAAAATTTCCCCCTTTCCCCCACATACTTACAATATATTTTTATTTTATTTTATTTTATTTTTATTTATATATTTTATTATTATATATAATGTGTTTTTGCAATAAGATCACAGTAAACAGGGGATTTCAGAATATTCAAAAAAAAAACCCCTGTGAAGAATAGAGAAATTTCCCAAAGGGTTTGTGACTACTACTTTATCAAGGAAAAATGAAAGTAAAAGCTCAAAGGAAAGGGATATAAAAGGGGTAGCCCAAAAATCATATCAGTCCACAACAAAGAAGCATTGAGTTTGGGCAGCAGGCCCGCCGGCCCAAATAGAAAGGGCCCCTTTACACAACACCCAACAAAATTTACCCAAAAAAATAAGAAATTTAAAAATTTATTATTATGGATAGTTTTTTTAAATTATCCAAAAAGGCTTGTTGATATTTTGAGCCCCATTTTGGCAAAATTTCTAATTTTAAGTTTTAAAAAAAACATAGATTTAGTTGATAAATTTAAACTCCTTGACTGACTTAATGATTTT
>NW_026471987.1:0-10020 GCF_026875155.1 Cherax quadricarinatus | reverse complement strand
TTGTGACATTACACATCCCTGTCTAAGACCTACTTTTACTGGGAAGTAATCTCCCTCTCTCCTACACACCCTAACCTGAGCCTCAATATCCTCATTAAAATTCTTTACAGCATTTAGTAGCTTGCTACCTATTCCATACATTTGCAACATCTGCCACATTTTTTCCTTATCCACCTTATCATATGCCTTTTCTAAATCCATATATGCAATGTAAACTTCCCTACCTTTATATAAATAATGTTCACATACAGGTCCTCCATCACAAATCCGGCATTCATTGGGCCCTGTAGGTGTGCCGGATTACTGAGTTTGCAGATTACAGAGTGGTTAGGTTAGAATACACTTAATAAAATTAACCCAACTTGACTTACACAAAGTTCATTGAACATTGGCAAAAATTGAACATTTCCACTAATTTGAGCTCAATTTCAAGGTACTTTTTGTCATGAAAGCAATCAAAATCACGTCTATTTCTGTAATGTATCTTCCATTCTATCAAATAAGAAAAAAAAAAAACGGGGAATACAACCATAAAAACCATGCGAAAATATACCACAAAGAGGCGGCTAGTGGCTGAGAAGTGAACTCCCTCATTTATTGTCTTTTTTTATTTTTGTTGTATGTTAAGAAGCATCTTTCCATCAACATTGCCCAAGTTTCAATAAGACAGCCCAACAAACAACTGAGAAAAAAAAATATTTACCAAAAATCATATATAGCAAGCCCAAGCCAGGTAACTGGAAGTAAGTCACTTTGTTCTGACTTTTTTGGGTTATCCTAGGTTCTCTATACATGCACTGCTATGTATGATAATCTATGTAACTGTATTTGTGTATACCTGAATAAACTTACTTATTTATTACTTCTAGTCTGTCAACTGAGTACAAGAAAAACCCCCCATTCACTTATTTCAACCACCCAATATAGTGGTAAGAAATTGGCAATTTTTCCGATTTCACACAAATTTCAATAGATGCCAATTTCAAAATAGGGTCCAGAATAAAATAATGCTGACATTCCCGGCCACTAAAATAACATTTTCCCTGTTCATTATTCATGGTTCCGGGGCCCCTCTTATTTTTACTCTTGTTTTCCCATTTGGAAAATTTTTATTCACAAAAAAAATAGAAGATTTACTGTTATGGGGGAACTGCTGCATTAATTTAATAATTGTATAAAATAATGTCAACCCATTCTTGATCTGTATTGGAATTTGGGAAAACTGGCAGGCGGGACAGGTAGTGGACAGTGTTTGTCATTTGTTTACTCTTGAGCTTCGCTAAAGAATAGAGCATTTTCGCTATTTGTGAGGGGCAATTTCGGGGTACTTTTCAAAATGAAAGAAACCAAAATCATATCTATTTCTGTAATATATCTTTCATTCTATCAAATGAGACCAAAAAAACGAGAATATAACCAAAAAAACCTTTACAGAAATATACCGCTAAGCGAACGCTAATGGCTGAAAAGTGAGCTCCGCTATTTATTGTCTGATTTTTCATTTTTGGTGTATGTTAAAAGTAACTTTCCATCATACATTGCCCAAGTTTTCAATAAGATAACTCAACAAACAATCGAGAAATTAATAATAATAATAATCTTCATTTACTACACGTACATGTACATGGTATACTGACATAGCTGACATCAGTGACATACTACTATACAGAAAGCTGCTTGTTATGCTGAGTATTTCAAGGAAATTAGGTCAGCGTCCCCGGATAACACCCACACCCCAGGGCGGCTAAACACCCAGGTACCCATTTACTGATGGGTGAACATAGACAACGGTGTAAAGAAACACCCAATTTTTCTACCCTGGCTGGGAATCAAATCTTTACCAAAATCATATATGGCTAACCCAAGCCAGGTACTAGAAATAAGCCCCTATTGTCTGAATTTTGGGTTATCCTAGGTTCTCTACACATTTTGCTACTATGTGTGATAATCTATATAGAGAAAAGTAATTTTTTTTTTCAGAGTTATGGGTGCAGTACGAGTGTACATCACAGTTTGACCCCGTGCTATACTCCGTTTTCTCTAACATAAGCCCCAAGACAGGGATAGGAGAATGGTATTTGTATACCATATCCTCTTCATTACCTCCGTCGAACACTGCTCGGTATTTCCAAATATTATTCATTCTGGAGTGGGTTAACATGTTTTATGTTATTTATATTGTTTATTATGTCATATTAGATCAATTGTGATAGACAATAAGCTGTAGTGTTGACATTAGCGTAATAATAAAGCATATTCTCCTCCCATCACAAGACTGAGCTCATGGCAACCGACAGTGGCTTCAAACCCCAATGTACCTGTGTAGGTGCCTTTTTACACAACGAGAAGCATTTCTTTTATTCACTGGAACCATGGCTAGGGCTAAAGTAAGCAGGGTTATAACAAATGGGGGAAAAAGAAATTAGCATGATTATGCAGCAATTAGCACCACCAAAGAGTGCCAGCAGGTTGGTGTGGCAACCCTGGAAATTTGAAATTATGCTAGCCCAAAAATTAGTGGCCAAATAAATGAAGGAACCGAATAACTGATTGCCGGATTTGTGATGGCGGACCTAGTGTGTTTCAATGTAAAACACCTGATCTACACATCCACTACCCAATCTAAAGCTTTCCCTTTCTTATCTGCAATCCTGCTCTTTTTTTGTCTTACCTTTAATTCTTTCAATAAAAGTAGTGTTGGAGTGGTTTGACTTTTTCGTTTCATAAATGTATGAAAAGGGAAGGTGGACAAGAGAGATTATAAAAACTTACAGGGAAAAATAAGACAGTTGGTTGGTAAAACAGCAACCACTCAGAGGTACTACCGTCCTACCAAATGAGTGGTTTTAAAAAGCCTGTAATTGTTTTGCATGATTGTAGGATTGTGGTGTCTTTTTGTCTCAAAAAAATGCAAGGGTTGCAGGTATGTCTCCACTACTTTTATTAACTTAGGTCACACAACACAACAAGTAAAAAGCATATACATACTAACCCCTCTGGGTTTTCTTTTTATTTTCTTTTCCTAGTTCTTGTTCTTGTTTATTTCTGCTTATCTCCATGGGAAAAGTGGAACAGAAATTCTTCCTCCGTAAGCCATGCGTGTCGTTGGAGGGGACTAAATGCTGAGAGCAATGAGCTAGTAACCCCTTTCCTGTAAAAAACTACTAAAAAACAAGGAAAAGAAAAGACTTTATAAAATTGGGATGTCTGAATGTGTGTGCAGATGTAGCGCAGATAACAAAGAAATGATTGCTAATGTTATGAATGAAAAGAAGTTGGACGTCCTAGCCCTAAGCCAAAAACCAAACTGAAGGGGGTAGGGGAGTTTCAGGGAGAGAAATAAATGGGATTAAGTCAGGAGTATCAAAGAGAGTTAGAGCTATGGAAGGGGTAGCAATAATATATAAATTCAATGATTATGTGGTTTAAAATGAAGGTCGGATGTGAAAAGTGGGTCATATTAAGAGTGTATGCACCTGGAGAAGAGAGGAGTGTAGACGAGAGAGAGAGAGAGAGAGATTTTGGGAGACGTTAAGCGAGTGTGTAAGAATTTCTGAGCCAACTGAGAGAGTAACTGTGGTAGGGGACCTAAATGCCTAAAGTAGGAGAAGCATTTAGAGAGGGGTGTGGTAGGTAAGTTTAGGGTGCCAGGTGTAAATGATAATGGGGAGCATTTGATTGAACTTTGTATAGAAAAGGGTTTGGTTTTTAGTTAACACACATTTTAAGAAAAAAAAGGATAAATAAGTATACAGGATATGTATAGGGCATAATGACAATAGTTTGTTGGACTATGCATTGGTAGACAAAAGACCTGTTGGGTAGATTTCAGGATGTACATGTTCATGGAGGGGCCACAGATATATCAGATCAATTTTTAGTTGTAGCTAGAGTAAGAGTAAAAGGTAGATGGGTTACAAGGAAAATGGAAACCGTAAGTAACAGAGAGGTGAAGGTTTACAAACTAAAGGAGGAGACAGTTAGGGTAAGATATAAACAAATGATGGAGGACAGATGGGCTATTATGAGTATAGGCAAAGGGGTAGAAGATATATGGGGTAAGTTTACGAATATAGTGTTAGTGTGCTCAGCAGAACAATCTAACACTATTTTTTATGGTTACAGGAAAGTGAGTGCGGGAGGGAAAAAGAGTGATTGGTGGAATGACGTAAAGAGAGTAGTAAGAGATAAAGTTAGCATATGAGAGGTTTTTACAAAGTAGAAGTGATGCCAAGGAGGGAGGAGTATATGGAGGGAGAAAAAGAAAGGTTAAGAGAGTGGTGAAGCAATGAAAAAAGAGCAAATGAGAGAGTGAGTGAAATGTTATCAACAAATTTTGTTGAATATAAGAAAGTTTTTGGAGTGGATTAATAAGTTAAGAAAGCCTAGAGGTTAGAGGTATCGGGAAGATGAAGGAAATATTTTGAAGAATTGTTAAATGTTGAAGATAGGGAAGCTGTGATTTTGTGTCTAGGGAAAGGAGGAATAACATCTTCAAGGAGTGAAGAACCGGTTGTGAGTGGGGGATAAATGTGTGGGGCAGTGGGCCAATGAAAGGGGGTTAAAGCAGCTGGGATTCGTGTGATAAAGATAAAAATGGTAAAAGCAGGTTGGGATATAGTTTTAGAGTAGTTACTGCTTTTATTTAATAAATGTATGGAAGAGGGTAAGGTACCTAGGGATTGGCAGCGAACATGCATAGTTCCTTTGCATAGCGGCAAAGAGGACAAAAGAGTGAGTAAAAATTATAGGGGAATAAATCTGCCGAGTATACCTGGTAAAGTGTATGGTAGAATTATTGAAAGAATAAAGAGTAAGATGTGAGGAGCAGGATAGCAGATGAGCAAGGAGGCTTTAGGAAGGGTAGGGGATGTGTAGACCAAGTGTTTGCAGTGAAACATATAGGTGAAACAGTATTTAGAAAAGGGTAAAAAGGTTTTTGTGGCATTTATGAATTTGAAAAAAAGCTTATGATACGGAGGATAAGGGGCAATGTGGGTAGATTTGCAAAAAGTATGGAACAGGAGGGTAGGTTATTAAAAGCAGTGAAGAGTCTTAACAAGGATAGTGAGGCTCAGGTTAGAGTATATAGGCAGAGGAAATTTTTCCCAGTAAAAGTGGCCTTAGTCAGGGATGTGTGATATCACCATGGTTGTTCAATATATTTATAGATGGAGTCGTATGAGAAGTGAATGGCAAGAGGTGTGGGGCTAAAAGAAAAACAATAACACAAAGTGGGAGTTGTCGCAGTTGCTCTTTGCTGATGACACTATGCTTTTGGGAGATTCTAAGAGAAGTTGCAGAGGTTGGTTGATCAGTTTGGCAGGGTATTTAAAAGAAGGAAATTAAAAGCGAATATAGGAAAGAGTAAGGTGATGAGGAAAACCAAAAAAATTAGGTAACATAAGATTGGCTATCAGATTGGAGAGAGAGAGTATGGAGGAGGTGAATATATTCAGATATTAGGGAGCAGACGTGTCAGCAGATGGGTCTACGAAAGATGAGGTGAATCACAGGCCTAGGAAAGGTTGGAGGGAGGGGGTAAAGAAGGTTTAGTGTGCGAGGGACTTGGACTTCCAGCAAAAGTACACGAGCATGTTAGATAGGAGCAAATGGTTTTTTAGGACTCGACATGCTGCTAGTGTGTAAGCAAGGTAACATTTATGAAGGGATTCAGGGAAACCAGCAGGTTGGACTTGATTCCTGGAGATGGGAAGTACAGTGCCAGCACTCTGAAGGAGAGGTGTTAATGTTGCAGTTTTATAACTGAAGTGCAAGCATGCCTCAGGCAAGACAGTGATGGAGTGAATGATGACAGATTTTCTTTTTCAGGGCACCCTGCCTTGGTGGAAAACAGCCGATGTGATAATAAACAATAAAAATAAACAAGTTTACTGAGTTTTACCAGGTAAAGTGTACGTAGGGTTACTATTGAAAGAATTAAGAAGTAAAACAGAGAACAGGATTGCAGATGAGCAAGGAGGCTTTTAGAATGGGGTAGGAGATGTGTACATCAGGTGTTTACATTGAAGCATATTGTGAAACAGTATTTAGATAAAGGTAGGGAAGTTTTTCACTGCATTTATGGATTTCAGAATCGCATATGATAGGGTGGATAAGGGAGCAATGTGGCAGATGTTGCAAATGTATGAAATAGGTAGTAAGTTACTAAATGCTGTAAAATGTTTTTATGAGGATAGCGAGGTTCATGTTAGGGTGTTATAGGAGAGAGAAGTAAATTCTAGGGTGTTAGGGAGAGGGGTGGGATTAAATTTATGGGGAATCAAATACAAAATGGGAGTTGACACGTTTACTTTTTGCTGATGATTCTGTGCTTTTGCGGGATTCTAAAGAAAAGTTGCAAAGGTTAGTGGACGAGTTTTAGGAGGGTGTGTTTTTAAAGTTGCAGCAAGGAGGAGGCTGGAGATGTTGTGTTTGATGGCAATATGTAGTGTGATTATTATTCAGAGAATTTGGATTTGGAGGTTAGGTAGGGGTTTATCAAAAACTTTTACTCAGACCTGAAAAGGGGTTTTACCCTTACCTTTGATGGGTTTTGGAAGATTAACCTACTCTCACAGCCTGGCTGAGCCAGGCTTGTCTGGGTCCTTGCCTAGTCAACCAACCTATTGTTGCTGGTGGCATGCTGGCCCACATATTCATCAACAGCCTGGATGATCCAGCACTCAGTGAAGGAAATTATCTAGTTTCTTCTTGAAGGGTGTATAACTCTAGAGTGGAGGAGAGAGAGTAAGGGGTAGTCACAGGACAGGTTGGAGGGAGGGGATGTAGGAGGCTTTAAGTACCAGGGGCTTAGACATCAAACAGGCTTGTATGCGCACGTTTGATAGGAGTGAATGCAAGTGGTTTTCATGACAAAGTGGCTGTTGAAGTTTAAGCAGGTTAACTTTTATGAAGGGATTTAGGGGAAACCTGGAGGTGGAGAGTACAGTGCCTGTACTCTGAAGGAGAGGTAGTGATACTGCAGCTCAGAGGGCCATCTAAACTGCAATGTTAGCATGTCTTCAGCACAAGTGTAATTGTATAAGCAAGAGTGAAAAACATTTCTTCCTTTATCAGGTCACCCTACATCAGTGGGAGACGGCTGGTATATTAAAAAAAATAATCATTTGCTTTTCCAAAAATAACTTGCACCAGCAAAATTAGGAAAACTGTTTTGGAGAACTGCATCTTTAAAGATTTGGGGAAAAGTTTTTGGAAAAAAAAATGAACGTTCACATACTTTTCTATACACAACAAGAGGCTCAATGGGAACTAAATGCTACCTAGGAGCTCCATGAACAGGTTAACATAATATCCTACCTGCTGTAAGAGTTGCTGTTGTCTCTTTTGTTGCTGCTGCTGTTGATGCTGCTGCTGTTGCTGCTGAGCTTGTATTAATTTTAATATGACATCCTGAGTACAAGGCCCCTTGACCTTGGATCTGAGGCATGTTTGGGTGGTGGTTGATAGGGGGCCACCATACTTGGAGGTGGTATGTTGAGGTTAGGTACAGCAGGAGGGAGCATGTTGCGGGGTTGCTGATGTCCATGACTGCCAGCACTACCTTTCATAAGCACTAGAAAAGCCAAGTAACTTATTTTCCCATCCACAAAAAATATTTAGTACACAAAAAAAAATTTTTTTTTTTTAAATGAATGAACTGTTAACCAATATTATTTGTTGCATTTCTATAATATATAGTATTACCAATTATTTACATATTACCTTCATATAGCACATACATAGATTTTTTTTTCTTAAATGTAAGAGGAAGCTAATGTACAGTACTTGTGGAAATCAAGCTGTACATTCTCCTGTCTTGCCACCAACTTCCTACTGCCAACCAACTCACCCACTCACTTTTAAGCCAAAAACAAAGAAAATCCCAAAAAGTAAGAAAAAACTTTCATCATTCAACACTTTCACTATCACTTATACATAATCACTGTCCTTTACAGAGGCGCTCAGATATGACAGCTTTGACATCCCTCCAAACTGCCAATATCCCAAACCCCTCCTTTAAAGTGCAAGCGCCATACTCCACATTTCCAGGACTCAAGTCCGGTTAACTGGTTTCCCTTAATCCCTTAACGAAATATTACCCTGCTCACCACTGCAGCAGCTCATCAGGTCCCAAAAACCATTCGTCTCCATTCACTCCTAACACGCTCACACACGCTTGCTGGAAGTCCAAGTCCCTCACCCACAAAAACCTCCTTTTACCCTCTCCCTCCAACCTTATGTGGACCACCCCTACCTCACCTTCCTTTCCCTACAGATTTATAACACTCTCCAAGTCATTCTACTTTGTTCCATTCTATCTAAATGACCAAACCATTTGAACAACCCCTCTTCAGCCCTCTAATAATTTTAGTAACCCCACAACTCCTATATCCACATTACAAATTCTCTGCATAATATTTACACTACACACTACCCTTAGACACATCTCCACTGCCTCCAGCAGCCTCCTCACTACAGCATTTACAGCACATGCTTCACACTCACTCAAGTGTGTTGGTACCACTATACTCTTATACATTCTCTTCTTTGCCTCCAAGGATAATGTTCTTTGTTTCCACAGATACCTCAACGCATCACTCACTTTGTTTCCTTCATCATTTTATGGTTAACCTCATCCTTCATATACCCCTCTGCTGACATGTCAACTCCCAAACATCTGAAAACATTCACCTCTTCCATACTCCCTCCCTCCAATGTGATATCCAATTTTTCTTTATCTAAATCATTTGATACCCTCATCACCTTACTCTTATTTTGTTTCACTTTCAACTTTCTACCATTACACACCCTCCCAAACTTGTCCACTAACCTTTGCAGCTTTTCTTTAGAATCCCCAAAAATTCAGTATCATCAGCAAAAAGTAACTGTTTCAACCCTATTTTGTATTTGATTCCCCATAATTTTAATCCCACCCCTCTCCCGAACACTAGCATTTACTCCTTTTACAACCCCATCTTTAAATATCTTAAACAACTATGGTGACATTACACATCCGTAAGACCTACTTTTACTGGGAAATTATCCTCTCTCCTACACACCCTAACCTGAGCCTCACTATCCTCATAAACTCTTTACAGCATTTAGTAACTTACTACCTACTCCATACGCTTGCGGACATCTGCCACATTGTTCCCATATCCACCCTATCACATGCCTTTTTTAAATCCATAAATGCAATAAAAAATTCCCTACCTTTTTCTAATACTGTTCACATATATGTTTCAATGTAAACACCTTGAATCTTACATATCCCCTACCCATTCTAAAGCCCCTTGCTCATCTTCAATCCTGCTCTCAGTCTTTACCTCTAATTCTTTCAATAATAACTCTACCATAACACTTTACCTGGCATACTCAGTAAACTTATTCTCCTATAATTTTTACAATCTCTTGTCCCCCTTGCCTTTATATAAAGGAATTATACACACACACTACCAATCCTAGGTACCGTCCCCTCTTTCAAACATTATTAAACAAAAATATCAACCAACTCCAACACTATTTCCCCTTGCTTTTAGCATTTTTTGTCATGATCCGTCAGATCCAGATGCTTTACCCCCTTTCATTCTACGTAATGCTCACGCACCTCCCCCACACTCCATCCTGCTCTTCTTCACTCCTAAAAGATGTTATACCTCCCTGGCCAGTGCACAAAATTACTGCCTCCCTTTCTTCATCGACATTTAAAAGTTCCTCAAAATATTCCCCGCCATCTACCCAATGCCTCCAGCTCCCCGTCCAACTAACTCTCCTACTCTGTTTTTAACTGGAAGATCCATTCGTTCCCTAGACTTTCTTAACTTGTTCATCTCACTCAAAAATTTTTTCTCAGCAAAAATGCAGGAGAAAATGAGGTAAAATGTGGATATATAGAGATCCATATACTCACACACTCACTACTGTTACTGCCACCCATCCCATTCCTATTCAAAGTTTATTCTCTATAAAGATTACAATGCTGAGTTTACAAGAATTTGGTTATTTTGTTTGTTA
>NW_026471986.1:0-11752 GCF_026875155.1 Cherax quadricarinatus | reverse complement strand
AATATACTGCATGTATGTAATATACTGTCATGTATGTAATATACAGTCATGTATGTAATATACTGTCATGTATGTAATATACTGTCATGTATGTAATATACAGTCATGTATGTAATATAAATAACAAAAAGGCACAATACCGTGACTGGAACGATACACAAATAACCCGCACATAAAAGAGAGAAGCTTAGGACGACGTTTCGGTCCGACTTGGACCATTTACAAAATCACACTAACCAGAGGTGGCAAACAGCAAACAAGTTCAGGTAAGATCCCAATGGGATGAGCGGGGAAGACAGGACAGACGAAGAATAGCTCTGGAGAGGAGTGTTCTTAGTCAGAGAAACAGAGCCAGGGCTTAACCCAGCAGCTAAGGCGATCGTGGGGCAGACTTGAGAACAGGAATAGCAGGGACTGTTGCACCGAACTTGTGGTAGTTGAAGTCTTGAATCTTGAGTAGCTGGCAGCAGGTTAGGTCACATCAGAGGGTAGAACACATATGGGAATTATAGGAGTAACTGAGGAGGCAGGTTAGCAATGGAGCCATTTTCGAACTTTTTGAAGCGGGTCCTAAGATAGGTGGTATAGTTAGCCTTGTTACTGAAGGTGAAACGTAGAGGGTTGATGAACTCAAGAGCTTGGGTGAGTGTGAAGTGAAGCGGTGATTCACATGCATACATGACTGTTCCAGCACCGAGGCTTTTGTCGAGTTCAGTACAGGTCATGGTGTCAGTATTTGAAGGAGAAGTGTAAAAGGTAAGATTTTCCCATGAGGGTTTACTGGGAGTCGTCGTTATCTTCCTCTTCTGGAGTGGATTCATTGGGAGAATCTACAATGGTGGTAGCAGGTGACTGAGGGTCGATAGGAGCAGCTGTGAGGTGTAATGGTTGTGTAACAGCAGGCTGGGAGAGGTGGGAGATGGTGGTTGAGGCAACATGATCAACGTTGTCAGCGGTGGAAGTGGTTATAAGAAGTTACAGGAGCATTGCTTGGGCAGGAGACAGGTCTGGCAGGTGCAGTAAAGTTCGGGGACGTTGGGAAGGATCTTGAGGATGTCTGCTGAAGGTGTGGAGTCCGAAAATTGAAGGGCAGGCATGTTCTTCAGACGGAATAGTTCGTTAATAGTGGTGTTGAAAGTGCCGGGGTTGCTGCGTTTGCAATGTGTGCATACACCATGCAGTACAGCCCCTTGGAGGAATCTCCGTCTGGGAGTGGAGAGGGGGAGTTGCTGGGCGATGGTGCCTGAGATTAGCATGTAGAGTTTGGTGGTGTCGGTTTGTGGTTTGGTTATTGCAGCGTATGTCGGTGAAATTGGGGGGTGTTTTTCAGAATTTTTAGTTTTCTTCAATATGATTCTTTCCTGAGTGGGCACTTAGCTGCAAGGGTATGATGATTACCCTTGCAGTTAAGAAAAGTTGGTGCTGTAGTAAGGGTTTGCAGGATTCTGAATTTAGTGTCCATCATTCCCACATTTGAACAAACTTCTTATCCTTGATGGGGAAGTCCTTGGTGGTGTGTTTAATAGGAGTAGCAGGTCCAGCAGTGGGAGTGTATGTGAAACGTTCTTGTTCTATATGACTTGGGTGAATGTGGTAATACGAGATGGCCCGACCCCCAAGGGGAGAGCCCTTTGGGGAGCCATGGAAATGTCTGAAAATGTAATCTTTAGCATAGATGAGGCGTTAGGGATCTTGTAGATGCTGTCTACAGAGGCCCAGGTGTTCTGTTCCTCAATAGATGTCTCAGTGCTTTTACAGAGGGGAGAGGTGACCATATTGTCCGTCTTTTTCACAAAGACCCAACGTTTCGACTTCAAGAATGGAGACGGGGATAGAGTGAATTGTTGTGTTTGTAGGGTCCTGATTGAAGGTCGTCCATAAGTTTTGATGCTTCCGGTCGTCTGTGCAGGGCGACAATGAAGGAGTCCTTCAGAGAGTGGATTGCCGTAAATTTGACCCGCAGGCGGGTCTTAACGACGGTAGCTAAAGCTAACTTCGAGGAGTCATTTATTGCACCATTCACAGGGTTGATTTTCACCGATTCGCAGCATTGTGAAAAGGATGTTGTCCGGTCCCATTGCCTTTGAGGTATCGATGTCCCTTAGCAGCTTCTTCACCTCCTCTCATTTGTATTTTTTGTCATCAAAAACTTTATCATAACCCCTGTGTTTTGTGTGTGTGTGTGTGTGTGTGTGTGTGTGTGTGTGTGTGTGTGGTGTGTGTGTGTGTGTGTGTAGTAGTAAATTATTATCAAAGGCACTTGTCGATAGACATTTACTTTTTTATATAGGGTATATGTGATTATTTATTTCACCAACGTTAATTAAATATATCATCGGTACGGACTTAATATATTAATTCCTACAAAGAGGCTCTCACGGCTGGCTGGGGAGACCAGTGACAAGGACAGTTACCACATATTTATCCAACATATGACCTTCAAATCAAATGATGTAAACAACTACAGCGCTCATAAACCCACCCCACACACGCACACACCCCACACACACACACACACCGTGAAGCAGTACGCAAATAGTGCCCCCAGGATTAGCGTTGTGCTGTCCTAAATATTATAGCGGTCATCACGTGAGTAAATCATGAACTACCTACAAGGTGTAATAGCTTTCAAAGTGCGAATAATGTGATAGACAAGAATTTACAATTTAAATTTAAAATGAAATTTGAGGAGGGGGGTAGCAGCAGCTGATCAGGCCTGCGGCCGCATTTTGACACAAAATATCCAAACAGTTACTGGTTAACGTTGATCTGAATATACAAATACATTGTGGTTGATTTAGCGCAGGTAGTGATAAGGTCTAAAAGGTGATAATAAATACTGAAAGTAAAAAAAAATTAGTCAACCCCCAGCGTTGGTGTTGTGAAGTAGCAAACTCTCGACTGTATGCCATAATACTGACTAAAGAAAAAAAGGAATACAAGTTTAAAAGAAAAAGAAAATAAAAACTTGAATGCATGATAAAGTTCCTGAAGAAGTTAAAAAATTGAAGGAGTTGATAGACGACAGCAGGAACCTCCATTGTTGTGCAGACGCCCATCACTTGCCTATTTGTGGTTAATTTTGGTTGTGTCTAAAGTCTCAAGTGTCTCGCCCTGCTGGTTGTATGCTATACCATCTCTCTCTCCCTATTTCAGTACAGGAGATAAAATAGTGGTTATTTAAATTATCTAAATATCGCCAGGAAAATTCCAGAAGAGTTGTGTACCCTAGTGACCCCCCCCCCGTTTTTCTGGGGGACAAGCTAGTAAACAAGTACGCACATACAAACACACGTGTGCACCCGTAATTATTGTTATAACAAACATTAGTATATAATAATAAGGAATTGAGTGAGAAAAAATAATCCTATTATCTTCAAAAAGTAAGGTAGCCTAGTGTGGGAGTTTGGGGCCCGGGAGAGTACCGGTGAACCAACAACAATAACAAATTTAGTTTTTAAAACGTAACCCCCCCCCCCTCTTTTTCAAAGAACGACAAGCTAGTAAACACACATACACACAAACACAAGTGTACGCAATTAATATTATACAGTATATATTAGTGCATATAATAAGGAATTGATTGTGAAAATTTTTTTTTTATAATCTTCAAAAGAGTAGCGTAGCCTAGTGTGCGCACGCACAGCCACACACCCACACACCCCACACACCCACACACCCCCACACACACCACCACACCCACCACACAACCCACCACCCACACACCCACTTAACCCACACACACCCACACACACCCACACATACCCCACAACACCCAACCAACACCCCCCACACACCCCCCACCACACACCCACCCACACACCCACCCACCCACCCACCCACCCACACACCCACCCCCACCACCCACCACACCCACACACCCACACCCACCCACACCCCCCCCACACCCACCCACACACCCACCCACACACCCACCCACACACCCCACACACCCCACACACACCCCCACACACCCCCACACACACACACCACACACAAACACACCCACACACCCACACACACCACACCCACACCCACACCCCCCCCCCACCCCACCCCCCCCAAACCCCTCCCCCACACACACACACACGCAACACACAACACACACAACAACACACCCCACACACCCCACACACACACATATTGCCAGACTCACACATAAAACTCCCCCCCTCCCCCCCGACATCTCACTCCTTCCCCTGATCCCTCCCCTCCCTCTTTCACCCTCCCCCTCCCCACCCACTTACCCACTTGCTTCACTCTCCTTCCCACTCCCCCTCCCCACTACTCTCCCATATAGCCACAGTTCCTCCTCTACCTCCCCCCCCACACTTGACATATACAATACTAACCTAACATACAGAATTACATAGGTTTCCCACTTCTGAGGCAATAGGTTTAAAACAAAAGGGGTTGCCAGAGAGCAACAAAAAACCCAAGGGACAGGAGGAGGAAACTGCAAAGGAAGATTGGGCAGCAGAGCTCACAAAAAGGGAACAAGAATGGGAAAAGAAACTAGAAGAACTTAGCATGAGAATGGAAGAGAGGATAGACATGGAAAGCAGGAAGTGGGAGGTGAAGTAAAAAGCGCAGAGGCCAGGATACAGAGTTTAGAAGAGGAACGGGGAAAATCTGAAAAGCCTAAAGAACTAAAGAACATTATGGGATTGACAACAGAGACCGCTACCTCAGCCACAAATAAGGGGACTGTAGGGAAAGGAGGAGCAAACTGAATGTAGAAGCTCTATCAGTGGAGACTGTAGTAAATGAAAGAGCTAAAGCTATATGTGGAGGCCCTAAAAGACCACAACAGAGCCCAGGGAAAGCCGAGGAAGGGAAAATGACAGGCCATGAGCCCATGTATAGTAGCTAGTGAAACTGAAAAAAGGGAAAAGCTGCAATGGAGGAAATCAAATTGAATGAGGGCATACACAGGGATATTGCAGTGGGAGAATGAAAGGGTGAGGTCAGTCTTTGTGTATGGGCTACAGGAAGTTGAAGGGGGAAACATATGAAGCAAGAAAACAAGGGGAAAAAAAGAAAATTGAAAGCATCATGAAAGTAATCGGAGAAGACGACATGACCCAGCTGGAAAATTTTCGGAAATGGGGGGGTTTGTAAAAAAAAAACCGGCCAGTGAAAGTGACCTTCAAGGCAGAATCGATCCGGAACAGGATACTACAGGAAAAAGGCACGATTAAGGGACATGCCGGGATACAGGAAGGTGTATCTCGACCGCGACAAAACCACAAGACGAAAGGCGGAAACTGAGAGAGATGGTACAAAGGCGAAAGGAGGAAAGAGAGGGGATGGAGAGACAGACGGGGAGATCCCAGCCCGGGAAGAAGATCAAATACAACCTCCCTCACAGCTTCCTATAGAAGCCTCCCAACCAGGTCAACCCCAGTGCAGCCAAACACCCCTAAACCACAACCCCCCATGCCATATCCAATGGCCCCCACCCCCTACATTACAAACTCCACCCCCACAGCAACCCCCCATAGTTTCCTTATCAGGTCTCCCACTTCCCCCAAACCCCCAAAACACCTCCCAGACCACAGTCTTAGAAAAGAAGTTGAAGGTATGGTATACAAATGCGATGGAATAACAAATAAGTATGAGGAGTGGCACGAAAGAATCAAGGGGGACATCCCCCGACATAATAGCACTCACAGAAACAAAACTCACCAGAATAATAACAGATTCAATCTTTCCACCCGGATTCAAATCTTCAGGAAAGACAGAGGGAGGGAGAGGGGGAGGAAGGGGGTTGCACTGCTCATTAAAAGCCAGTGGGGTTTTGAGAAAATGGAAGGAATGGATGGCACGGGTGAAAGGGACTACTTAGTAGGAACAATCCAGTCTGAGGGACATAAGGTGATAATTGCAGTAATTACAACCCACCACAGAACTGCAGGAGACCAAGAGAAGAATCGATGAGAGCAACAGAGCCATGGTCGAACACACTAGCCCAGGTGGCCAGGAGAGCACACGTGGGGGGGAGCAAAGTTACTAGTTATGGGTGATTTCAATCACAAGGAGATTGACTGGGAAAACCTGGAGCCCCATGGGGGTTCCGAAAAAATGGAGAGCCAAGATGATGGATTTTAGTACTGGAAAACCTCATGCATCAACTTTTTAGAGACACTACCAGAGAGAGAGGAGAAGATGAACCAGCAAGACTGGACCTTGTATTCACCTTGGTAGTTCAGACATCGAGGATATCTTGTATGAAAGGCCCCTGGGAGCTAGTGATCATGTGGTTCTGTGCTTCGACTACATAGTTGAGCTCCAAGTGGAGAGAGTAGCAGGAATAGGATGGGAAAAACCAAACTTTCAAAAGGGGGAACTACTCAGGCATGAGGAACTTCCTTCAAAACATTTTAGTGGGAGAGGGGGAAATGACAGGAAAACCAGTACAAGAAATGAAGGACTATGTGGCAACAAAAAGCAAGGAGGCAGAGGAGAGGTTTGTTCCCAGGGAAACAGAAATAATGGGAAAAACAGAACGAGTCCTTGTTCACCCAAGGGGTAGGGAGGCAAAAACTAGGTGTACTAGAGAATGGAAAAGGTACAGAAGACAGAGAACTCAGGAAAATAAAGAGATTAGCCGAAGAGCCAGAAATGAATATGCACAGATAGAAGGAGGTCAGCGACAATATGAAAATGAATAGCATCGAAAGTCAAGACTGGGCCCGAAGCTGTTGTACAGCCACATCAGGAGGAAAACAACAGTCAAGGACCAGGTAATCAGACTGAGGGAAGGGTGATGGGGAATTCACAAGCAACGACCGAGAGGTATGTCAGGAGCTCAACACGAGATTTAAAGAAGTATTTACAGTGGAAAAACCGTAGGACTCCAGGAAATCAGAACAGGGGGGTACACCAGCAAGTGCTGGATGAGGTACATATAACCAAGGAGGAAGTGAAGAGCTGCTATGCGAACTTGACACCTCAAAGGCGGTTGGGACCCGAAAACATCTCTCCGTGGGTCCTTAAAGAGGGAGCAGAGATATTGGGGTGTGCCATTAACAAAGATCTTCAACAATCATTTGAAACTTGGGCAACTCCCTGAGGTATGGAAGATGGCAAATGTAGTCCCAATTTTTAAAAAGGGAGACAGACATGAGGCACTAAAAATACAGACCTGTATCACTAACGGTTTTAGTATGCAAGGTCATGGAGAAAATCATCAGGAGGAGAGTGGTGGAGCACCGGAAAGTAACAAGTGTATAATTGACAACCGCATGGTTTCAGGGAAGGAAAATCCTGTGTCACAAACCTACTAGAGTTTTATGAAAAAGGTGACAGAAGTAAGACAAGAGAGAGAGGGGTGGATCGACTGCATTTTTTTGGACTGCAAAAAGGCCTCCGACACAGTTCCTCACAAGGGTTACTGAAAAAGCTAGAAGATCAGGCACACATAACAGGAAGGCACTGCAATGGATCAGAGAATACCTGACAGGGAGGCAACAACGAGTCATGGTAACGTGACGAGGTTTTCAGAGTGGGCGCTTGTGACAAGCGGGGTTCCACAGGGGTCAGTCCTAGGACCTGTGCTGTTCTTGGTATATGTGAACGACATAACGGAAGGGATAGACTCAGAAGTGTCCTTGTTTTGCAGATGATGTGAAGTTAATGAGAAGAATCAAATCGGATGAGGATCAGGCAGGACACAAAGAGACCTGGACAGGCTGCAAGCCTGGTCAGCAACTGGCTCCCTTTAGTTTAACTCTGCCAAATGCAAAGTCATGAGATTGGGGAAGGGCAAAGAAGACCCCAGACACAATATAGTTTTAGATGGCCAAAGACTGCAAACCTCACTCAAGGAAAAAAAGATTGGGGGTGAGTATAACACCGAGATATCTCCTGAGGCGCAAAATAAATCAGATTAACTGCTGCAGCATACGGGCGCCTGGCAAACCTTTCGGATAGCGTTCCCATACCTCAGTAAGGAGTCGTTCAAGACCCCGTATACCATTTACGTCAGGCCCATACTGGAGTATGCAGCACCAGTTTGGAATCCACACCTAGTCAAGCACGTCAAGAAATTAGAGAAAGTGCAAAGGTTTGCAACAAGACTTTGTCCCAGAGCTACGGGGATTGTCCTACGAAGAAAGGGTTTAGGGAAATCGGCCTGACGACACTGGAGGCCCGGAGGGTCAGGGGAACATGATAACGACAAAATAAAAACTGCACGGAATAGACAAGGTGGACAAAGACGGATGTTCCAGAGATGGGACACAGACACAAGAGGTCACAATTGGAAGTTGAAGACTCAGATGAATTTCAAAGGGGATGTTGGGAAGTATTTCTTCAGTCAAGAGTAGTCAAGTCAGGAATAGTCTAGAAAGTGAAGTAGTGGAGGCGGGAACCATACATATTTTTAAAGGCGAGGTATGATAAAGCTCATGTAGCGAGGAGAGAGAGGAACTAGTAGCAATCAGTGAAGAGGCGGGGCCAGGAGCTATGACTCGACCCCTGCACCACAAATAGGTGAGTACAAATAGGTGAGTACACACACACAAAACATACACACACACGCACACCAACACCACACACACACACACACACACACCACATACACACACAAAATACACACACACACGCACACCACCACACACACAACAACACACAACACACACATACACAACACAACGCACACACACCACACACACACACACACACACACACACACCACACACACACCACATACACACACACACTTTCACACACACACACCAAAACCAACCCCACACACACATACACACACACATACACACACACCACACACACACACACACACACACACATACACCCCACACAGGGCACACACACACACCCACACCACACACACCACACCCCCACACACACACATAACACACACACCACACACCAAAACACCCCACACACACCACACAACACCACACACACACCCCACACACACACAAGCAGAGTTATGATAAAGCTCACGGTTCAGGGAGAATGACCGAGTAGCGACCAGTGAAGAGGCGGGGCTAGGAGCTAGGGTCGACCCCTGCAACCTCAACTAGGTGAGTACACACACACACTTACACACACAGTTGAAGAGTCAGATGAGTCAAAGGGATGTTAGAAAGTATTTCTTCAGTCATAGAGTTGTCAGGCAGTGGAATAGCCTAGAAAGTGACGTAGTGGAGGCGGGAACCATACATAGTTTTAAGACGAGGTTTGTTTAAAGCTCATGGAGCAGGGAGAGAGAGGGCCCAGTAGCAACCAGTGAAGAGGCGGGGCCAGGAGCTATGACTCGACCCCTGCAACCACAAATAGTGAGCACACACACACACACACACACACATACACACACACACACACACACACACACACACACACACACACACACACATGCACACACGCACTGACACACACAAATGGTAACTAACTAACACACACACACCACACATACACACACACACACACATGCACACACGCACTGACACACACAAATGGTAACTAACACACACACACACACACACACACACACACACACACACACACCAGTGAAGAGGCGGGTAAGGAGCTTGGACTCGACCCCTACAACCTCAACTAAGTGAGTACAACTAGGTGAGTACACACACACAATCGACGAGGACCCAGCAGAACTACAAAGGGATCTGGACAGGCTGCAGGCCTGGTCCCGCAACTGCCTCCTGGAGTTCAACCCCACCAAGTGAAAAAGTCAGAAGATTGGGGAAGGGCAAAGAAGATCACAGACGGAGTACGGTCTAGGGGGGCACTGTGTACGTTAGGCCCATATTGGAGTATGCAGCACCAGTTTGGAACCCACGCCTAGCTAAGCATGTAAAGAAACTAGAGAAAGTGCAAAGGTTTGCAGCAAGATTAGTCCCGGAGCTATAGGGTATGTCCTTGGAGGAGAGGTTAAGGGTATCGACCTGACGACTTTGGGAAGACAGGGAGTTAGGGGATATGATAACGACATATTAAATACTGAGAGGAACTGACAAGGTGGACAGAGACAGAATGTTCCAGAGATGGGGCACTGCAACAAGGGGTCACAGTTTGAAGTTGAAGTCTCAGATGAATCACAGGGATGTTAGGAAGTATTTCTTCAGTCACAGAGTAATCAGGATGTGGAATAGTCTGGGAAGCTATGTAGTGGAGGCAGGATCCATAAGAAGAGGTATGATAAAGCTCATGGAGCGGGAAGAGTGACCGAATAGCGGCCAGTGAAGAGGCGGGGCCAGGAGCTGTGACTCGGGCCCTTGCAACCACAACTAGGTGAGCTACTATATGAGTACTCTCTCTCTCTCTCTCTCTCTCTCTCTCTCTCTCTCTCTCTCTCTCTCTCTCTAGCGTAACTCGACATAGTAAAAAGAGCATGATTTGTTTACACTGAGGATCCCCAGATAGATCATAATCACAAGGCAGTAATTGTCCTCCTGGTCGTCCATGCTTGTAAAGTATCTCAGTGTCGTTGTACCAGTCGTCAACCTCACAATGAATTGCACATACTCCTTACCCTGGTTCTGTTAGATAATAATAATAATAATAATAATAATAATAATAATAATAATAATAATAATAATAATAATAATAACAATATTAATATCTTCATTTACTACAAGTACATGTACAAGGTATACAGTCCTAGCTGACATCAATGACATACTACTATACAGAAAGCACCTTGTTATGCAGAGCATTTCGGGCAAATTAGGTCTTTGTCCCAGGATGCGAGTTATGGTAATGGTACTAGGTATCGACACTTTGGTAGGATGATGGGTAATGGTACTAGGTATCGACACTATGGTAGCATGATAGGTAATGGTGCTAGGTATCAACACTAGGGTAGTATGATAGGTATTAGTGCTAGGTATCGACGCTATGGTAGGATGATAGGTAATGATATTAGGTATCGACACTATGGTAGCATGATAGGTAATGGTGCTAGGTATCAAACTATGGTAGGATGATAGGTAATGGTACTAGGTATCGACAGTGGTGAGATGATAGTTAATGGTACTAGGTATCGACACTATTTTAGGATGATAGGTAATTGTACTAGGTATTGACACTATGGTAGGATGATAGGTAATGGTACTAGGTATCGACGCTATGGTAGAATGATAGGTAATGGTACTAGGTATCGACACTATGGTAGGATGGTAGGTAATGGTTCTAGGTATCGACACTATTGTAGGGATGATAGGTAATGGTACTACGTATCGACACTATTGTAGGATAATAGGTAATGGCACTAGGTATCGACACTATGGTAGCATGATAGGTAATGGTGCTAGGTATCAACACTATGGTAGTATGATAGGTATTAGTGCTAGGTATCGACGCTATGGTAGGATGATAGGTAATGATATTAGGTATCGACACTATGGTAGCATGATAGGTAATGGTGCTAGGTATCAAACTATGGTAGGATGATAGGTAATGGTACTAGGTATCGACAGTGGTGAGATGATAGTTAATGGTACTAGGTATCGACACTATTTTAGGATGATAGGTAATTGTACTAGGTATTGACACTATGGTAGGGTGATAGGTAATGGTACTAGGTATCGACGCTATGGTAGGATGATAGGTAATGGTACTAGGTATCGACGCTATGGTAGGATGGTAGGTAATGGTACTAGGTATCGACACTATTGTAGGGATGATAGGTAATGGTACTACGTATCGACACTATTTAGGAAAAGGGATGGCACAGGTACGACACATGGAGGATGAAGGGAATTCT
>NW_026471985.1:0-10339 GCF_026875155.1 Cherax quadricarinatus | reverse complement strand
ACACCAGCAGCTGCTGTACTGTCCCCAGAGAAATTTCATTACAAGGTCCCTTATTTTTTCGATATAATTGCTGATATTGTTTCTTTTATTGGTTAATGATCATAAAATGAGGAAACTATTATAAGATTGAAGGCAAATGTATTATGAATTATAAAAGCCCCTTTTTTTTTTTTTGTTTTGTGTGTGGTGTGTGAGTGCTCTCCCATATTATATGTATACTGTAGTGTTGCGGGGGTTGAGTAAGCCCCTAGCCCTCTTTTTCACTAGCCCCTACCGGGTCCACCTGTTCCCGTTAAAAGACCCTTACGTTTTCTTTTTCTGAAAAGAGTTCATGGATCCAGTCTTCTTTACTTCACCCCCCCCCCCAAATTTTTCCCCACTTCTTTACTCATTTGATATCTCAATTTGAGTTGATTCTCGTTGTTTTTGTACCCCATCGCTGAAAATTCCGGCCCTGTCCCCCTTGACAATTCCTCTTGTATTTTATTCGTCGTTTTATGTCACCCCCTGTTTTTCAGGTGTGCGGATGAGTTCCCTTAACCTTCCTAAAAGACATACCCGAGTACCGGATTATTTATTGCAAAAGTTTTTCATTTTCTCAAATTTCTGGACGTGGGTTCCCTATGGTGTGCTATCCAATACGGGCCGGCATTTCCGTGTAGTGTCGTGAATGAATTAGGTTTCCAGCGTCCATTTGCTCCAGCGGTTATTTGGTTGATGTGTTCGATAAGATGCTCCCCCTTTAAGATCCTTTTCCTTCAGTGAGGTTTGCCCCCTTGCCCCAAGGGCCCTGTTTTCCCGTTTGCGGTTTTCCTAGTCCTTCCCAAGATTCATGCGCGCACTTGGTGGGTTAAACCCCAGGAGCTTTCGTCAGACTAGGTTTGCAGCCTGCCCGATTCTCTTTTAAACGTCCCTGATCCTAGCCGCTTGTATTCCTTCTTTAAATTTCCATTTTATTATAAGAGAAACACACTGGCCGTAGGCTGACCTATGGAACCCCATTGGGAACGTGCGCCCACTTGAACCCGACACTTACCTCACTTGTTTCCTTTTTTGTCCCCTATTTCCTGATCCTTTCAGGCATTCCCAAAATTGCTGCCCTGCCTTTTTGCTCTTCTACCAATATCTTGTGTGGTAATGTTTCGTAAGCCTTTTTGCAATACAGAAAATGCAATCTACTCATCCCTTTCTCTCCCACCCTATTCTATGTTTTTTTCCCCTTTTGGGTGTGTGGTGTGTGTGTGTGTGTGTGTGTTTTGGGTTGTGTGTGTGTGGTGTGTGTGCGGCTGTTTGGGTGGGTGGTGGGTGGGTGGGCAGGGAAGTTGGTAGATGAGTGTAGGTGGGTGGGCAGGTGATTTTGGTAGTGGGCAGGTGGAGGTGGGTAGTAAGTGGGTGTTGGGGGGAAAAGGGTGGGCGGGGTTTTGTGGGTGGGGTGTGGGTTTTGGGTGGTGGTTAATTAGTCGTTGGAGGGGGGTGGGAACGTGGTGGTTTTTTGGGGGGGTAGTGGGGGGGGGTGGTGGTGTGGTTGGGTGTAAGGGGATGGTGGTTGGGGGGTGGTGAGTGGGGGTGGGTGGATGGTGGTTGGGGTGGTTGGTGGATGGGTGTGAGTGGAGATGTTTTGGGGATGGTGGGTGAGTGATGAGTGGTTTTGGGGTTGGGTGGGTGGCGGAAGGGTGAGGGTGGTGGGGGGGAGTGGTGGATGAGTGATGATGGTTGGTTGTTGGGTGGGTTTGGCGGAGGGGATGAATGGATGATGGTTGGGTGGGGGGTGGTGTTAGGAGAAATCAAGTACATTTAGATTTTCACTTTTTATTTCTTGATGAGAATTAAAATAATTTCCCCTTTTATTCTTGCCTCGACTCGTAAATTAAAAAAGCTAAATTTTTTGGACGCCCTTTTTCAGAAGTTGTTGCCACCGCTGACCTTCTTTTTTTTAGTCTACTAAAAGACTTACAATATTTTAAGCTACTATATTATCTTGGATTATTAATTTTTCCCCCTTAATTGCAGGGCTTGCCCAAAAGAAATTTTATATCAAAGAAAATAATTGTGAGGTGTATTTTAGAGACGCTTTGTCAAAAAAAAAAAAAAAAAAATTTTATGAAGCAAGTAACACTACAAGATTTTTTTCAGGGATTACCAACAAGAAATCCACCAGCCGTAGGATCATACAGAACCTTTCCTAGCACCTTCAGCTCCGCATCAAGGGTGAGCCCCAGATGTCCCGCGATACCCCAGATAGCCTGGAGTAGTGCCCCAAAATGTTACTTTCTTTTTTTATATTGCATATCAAACAAGTATATTTTGGAAGTGGATTTGAAAAATACAGTACAGTATAAAATTTATTTTCCTTTTTTTTAACCAAAGCTTCAGGTTCGGAAAAATCCGCTACACCTGTCCGGTCGGGTTCAGCTTGCCGACTAGTAAGGTTCAATCTGTGTGATAAAAGATTTTGAAAACGCCACACAGTGGCTTTTTCAGAAGCCACTGTGTGGGGGAAACGCTTCCCTTAAAAAAGTTTCCCCAAATAGTGGATAAGTGTCTCGTCTTAAAGGTTCAATTGTTTTTACTCGAGGAGTTACTATTGTCTTCCCTGGGTCCTTTTCGTCCATTTTCCCATGCGGCCAGCTTTCCTGATGCAGTGGTTTAAATGTATAGATGTTTATACCCCCTATGGATGGCTTATATTTTCCAAGCCCACTTTTAAAAATTAGGTAAAAATTTCCTTTTTCCATTTCCGTGAAAATAGTTTTGGGAAAACAGTAAAAGAGCAGTACCCAGAAAAAAAAAATTGAGATTGCTGAGAATGAATTTGTCGTTATAAATTGTTGAAACAGTAAATGTCCATGCGTGCTGAGTGGAGAAATTTTCTTCGCCCAAATTGCTTATCATTGCTGACCTTTTATTCTCCTCTTCTAGGTATTTCACCCGAGTTTGTTAACTCATACCCCAGTTAGTGGCTAGGCTATGATTGAATGCGAAGCCCAAGAGAAAAGGTAGGTGAGTCTGGGTTGCGTTGATTGCTTTTTTTTTGTGCAAGAGAAGAAACAGTCTGTGCGTCTGTTAGGGCGGTTCAAAATGATCATTCCTTGTGGGAATGGTGAATTTTTTTATAAACTTGTTAAAAATTAAAAAAAAAAAATTCGAACAAAAAAAAAAGTGTTTACTTCTAAAACATATGCAACTTTGGTGAGGTAGTCAAATATTAAATTAAATAAAAAGTGCTGCGTAACTTGAAAAAAAATGGGAATTTGAAAAAAATATATATCCATTTTACAAGTGTGGGTACTTTTTATTTTTGCGGTAGTCCCCGGCCACGGTTACCCAAAGGGTACCATGACGGTGACACATCCGCGTTCTTTACTTGGAACTCCCCCCCGCTTTGTTGCTCTCTTTCATTGATAGCTTCTGATGACGGATGAGAAGTGTGAAATTTAATTGAGCTAAAAAATTTCCCACCCTTCGTGGTTGTCTTGTAATATATATATTATTATTATATATATTTTTTTTTTATATATATTATATATTTTTATATATTATATATATATATATATATTTTGTGTGGTGTGTGTGTGTGTGTGTGTGTGTGTGTGTGTGTTAAATCAAAAATAAAAAAAACAAAATTTTGGGGAAAAGGGGAAATATTTAAGGAAATGGATTGAAGTAAATTTTAAAAAAAAAGGGGAAAAACAAAAAAATTATAATTAAAGTGGAATTAACTATGCAAACAGTTAATTCCATTTTAAATGGAAGGTAGAGGAAATACAGGGGATAGAAAAAACATTATCAAATTTTAAAAAACACCTGAAGCTAGTAATAAAAAAAATATGTATTTAAAAATGAACTTGTCATAAGGGTATATAAAAGTGCAAGTTATACAAGCAATGACTGTTAAAGTGGAATCGGGGTATTTAAAATATAAATAGGATTTGTGAGAAAAAAAGTAGGGTAGAATTGAAAACACTAGAAACTGATTCGGTAAGTTATTCAATTAAAAAGGTAAAGAAAAAAATATAAAATTGGAAAAAAGGGCAAGGAACTTAGAAAAACGGGGCTAAAAATAAAACATTAAACAAAAAAAAAAGGTGGAACAACAAAGATAATAGCAAGGAAAATGGGAATAAAGATTATTTTACAGGCGGATTTTTTTTACCTTTTAAAATTTAGAAGAAACAAAAGCCATTAAGAAAAGGGGGGGTAATGATACATATGTAGGTTCATTAAAAAAATCTTATATATAAAACCACATACAAAAAAAATTTACAATAAAATTCTTAAAAAAACAAATTATTTTCATTTATTACATGGTTTTTAGTTGCAGTTAGGGGTTTTAAGATGGGGTTTAAAGTTTGATCTGGGTTTTTTTTCTTTTAAAAAGGGGGAGGTCCCCGTATTTGATATTAAAGGTTTTGTTATTTCCCCTCTTAATTTAACGTATTTTTTGGTTAAAACTCGCTTTTGGAGTGTTCGTTTGGGGAAAAATTCTTTGAAGGTTATTTTTTTTATTTTTTAAAACGGAAACCTTTTGGGTATTGTCCAATATGATCTTTTTGGGGCTAGGAAAGTTCCCAAATCTTATCCCAAATTCTTGGTGTGAGGTTTTTGTTTTTATTTTTTTTGCCTAAAAATTTAAACAATTTTTTGGGGTAGGTAAACCCCAGGTGCCGGTTTAAACCCCCCCTCTTTAACCCCCGGAAATTTTTTTTCCCCTGAAATGTTAACTTTTTGAAAAAAGGTTTTTTATGTTGGGGATGGCATCTTTTTCTTTGAGGTATCATGATAAAAAAAGATAAAAAAGAAGGAAAAAAAAATGGTGGGTTTAAGGTTGGGAAGGGTTTTTGATGCCCCCAGAAATTTTCGAATGTGGAATGATGTGTGGGTTTAACAAGCCCCCTTTGGCCGGGATTTTATGGGTACATGGGGAGTAAATTGGCTTTTAAAAGAAGGGGTAATTTGGGGAGGTGGCAGATTGGGGGGGGTTTGGTTGGAGTTTTAGGAGTGCGTGCGTGTTTTGATCTTTTTTAAAGATTGTGGTTTGTTCCCAATTTTCCAGGTATTAAAAGTTGGCCCCAGTGACGGTTTGTTTGGAATTTGAAAGCCAAACCCCCTGTGGTTGGGAGAGGTTTCGTTTGTATATGAAATAACAAAAGCGCTTGAAAGGTTTTTACAGACTTAAAAAATTTTACCCAAGAGAATTCCATATTCCTTGGTCCACCCCTTTTGACGGAAAAAGGGGGTTAGGAGAAAAAATTTTAGGGTCTTTTTCCAAAGCAGAATAATTTGTTTCGTCATGTTTATTAACATAAATTATACGCGTTAGTTAAAGTCCCCGTCCGCTACACGGAAAGAAAAGTCACCAGTCCTATGGAGGTATACGGCAAATCCCTAGAATAGAAGACCTAGAACCCTAGGTGGGAAACAGTTTCTTTCATGTTTTATTGACTCTTATGCACGGGAAGTTATATAAAGGAAAAATGATCAAGAATCCACTCTCGGAAGATGGTAACTGGGGGGCCTCAAAAAAAAGCTATTTCAAAACCCCTTCCAGGTTGTTTTGTGGTCAAAGGAACAACAAAATTCCCCTTGATTAAACTTTTTTTTTTTTACATTTAGCAAAATCTTACTGATTTTTAATGACTTTCATAGGAAGACAAATCACAAAAAGTGATGTACTTCACCTGGCTGTACATGGGGCAAAACCCCCAAAGGAATCTGCACGGGAGGATTTTTAACCAGTTTTTTTTTTTCGTGGGGGATATAATTCACATGTCTCTAGAGATATAATTTTCCCAGGATCTACTTTAGAGAATTTTTTTTAAGATCAAAATGGAAAGGATAGCTTATAAGGTTCATATCAAAGAATTAAACTTAATCTCTAATGCAGTTTGTCTCACTGGGTTTAAAATAAAAAGTTAAATGACAAGGTTCTAAAATTGAGGGGAATTACCTTGTATGGCTTGAAGGGGGAAACTATAATATCAGTATCACATGGGTTGAATTTTAATTTTTTATGGATTTACATTGGGATATAAGCCAATTTTTTCCCAAAAAAAATACGTTCATCAGATCTACAAAAGAGCAAAACCTCACAAAATTTTAAAAGGATGATTTATTCACATGTCTTTGTGTGAGTGGATATACATTAAATAACTTTACAGTTGAGGATAAAAATCCATAAAGGGTCTAAGTAGAGCTCTTGGGCCCACATTCCTGATCATTTGGTCCCATGGTCTAACTTTGGGTGTCACAGTGAATGAAAAAAGAAAAGGTGGGCCGATAACAATAGCGAAGTCTCATCTCAGTCCTGTGGGGTTCTCTTGTGAACTTTTGTTTCCGTAATGATCCCCCTGTTTCAGACAATTCCCGGTTTAGATGAATGTATTATCAACATTCCACTGAAGATAGTGTTTCATGTTGCCTGTTGTTGACAATACTTAATGTGACAGTTTGTTGTAGCGTTTTCCTTTTGAAAATACTTTGTAGATTTTTGTCTTTAGAATATTCCCAGTTTAGATGTTCCATTTTTAGACAATTCCGTCATGATGATAAGTCGTAGATGGTTGCTTTTGCAGACTGTTCGGTTTTTGGGTTCTGTTTTAGTTTTTCGCGTTGCGGACAATTCCTGTTGTAAATGGCTGCTATTATAAAAAACAGTCTTTTAAGGCAGCTTTAAATGTTGATGGTTCCCCTTCTGTAGCAAATTCCCCATGAAAGAATATTCTATGTTGATGGTCCTCTTGTACGCGATTTTCTTTTGGATGGTTCCCGTTAAGACTTTCCCGTTATAGTCGATTTTCTTGCAGAACTTTTTGTTATATATTTTTCCTGCTCTGTCGTTTTCCTGTTGTAGAGGTTTTTGTTGTGGGGTTCCTTTTTTTTAAAGGGCTCCGCGGAAAAAAATTTTCTTAGAATAGTGAATTTTTTCTTCCCATTACCTTTTTTATGTTTCCCCTGAATGGCCCTCCCTTCAGCATTTTTTCCCAGTTTTTTTGTGCAAAATTTTAAATTTACCATTACTTATTTTAAATAAAAAATTCCCTTTTTTATTTGTATTTTACAACTAAACCCTTATTTTTTGTTAAACATTCTGACTTCCCCCGTAAACACCTCCTACATTTGAAATCTCAGCTTTTCCCCTGTCTGAAAATCCCTCAGCAAACAACCTCACCCTTATTTTGATTCTCAGCTACTTTCTGACTCCCTCAAAAAGCTGAGATTTTTACTTACTTTCATTTCAGTTCCTTTTTTGCCCTCAGTAAAAATTTTCCCAGAATACTAGACGGATTGATCCCCACGTGACATACCCGATTTTGCTTCAAAGTCATTTTTAGAAAGCCGATAGTTCACAACTACCATACCTCCATATTATTAAAGGCCATTACTAGATGAAAGAGGGTGTCTCTTCATCTCGACGATTATGCAAAGTATTTTAACCCTCTTTTGAAAAAACTTTTTCAATAAAGTATACGAAAATTAGACCCATATGGAATTTGTCTGTTCTCAACTTAATTTTGAATTTTTGCAGTTGTACCAACAAAAGGGGTTCCTTTTTACATAGAATGACCCGGGAACGAGCATGGATTCCGTAAAAAGCCGTGGGAAAAAATGTCTGGAATGGCGTTATTTTATGACGACACCCTTATCCGAACCAAGGAAATTTCCCGTTTGGGAGAACCCCCTTGACTATGATGCTTCCCAAACACCCCGCCCCCCCAACCCGGCGCAGTCGGCTCGTTTTCCCCTGTTCCCATTGCTTTCCAAACAAAAATTTTACCCAAAAAAACGTTTCCGTTCCCCCTAGTGTCTTTGTTTTTATGTTTGGGTTTTAAACTTTTCTCCGAGACGAATTTTCATTTTTTCATAAAAATTTTATTCTGTCACTAAGTTTTAAGAAATTTGAGTTTGCCATTCATTTCGTCATGGTTTTTGTGGCATCCATTGGCTACTTTACAGTGTGACTCAAGGTTTCCATCTAAAGCGTTTTAATCCCCCCGAAGAGTTTTTTGGGAACAACCTGAACAAGTCGTGCGCTCTTTTTTTTTCCATCCCTCTTGGTCTACATAGGTTTAAAAATTCTTAGGTTTAAATTGCTTTAGTTCACGAAAAAATTAAAAAAATTAGAGTAAAGAAAATTTTTAGTTTTCTTAATAAGAAAAACAGGAAATAGGCTTTAAACACTTGTGTTGTGGTCCTAATTTTTGTCCCGTTGATATTTAACCAATCAGCATTTTGTTGCTGTCAACCCCAGAATTAAATGAACATCATATGTTTTTTTTTAGATCATTTAAATTATGTTGGATGGTATTTAGTGTAACTCCTCAAATGGGGGAAAATTTTAATTCAACATCCCCGAAATATTTTTAATACTATAAGAAACCCTTTTAAATTATCATATATGTGTTTTAGCTTAAGGCTTAAAAAAAGCTTAAAAAGGCTCTACTTGTAAAATTCACCCGAATGATTCATTTTTCTTTTCTGAAAAAAAAAAATTTTGTGATATGTTTGCAAAATCTGAAAATAATGAGGACTTTTCCCACGATAGGGCGTCCAGGTATCAGCTTCGTGCCTCCAACACCACTATGTAAATTTTTAAATGGTTTCCTTTTCCCGGAAAAATCCAATTATTTTTTTTAAAAATATCCAACACCTTTTGTGGAAAAAGGTAACACTGTGCGCGTCCAGCAAACCCCTCTCACTCCTATGAAAAAGTGAGAGTCATGGTGGTGGGGAAGATTTTCCACTATGAAAACTACGGTGGTAGCCGGTTTTCCACTGTGGGGGAACTCGTGGAGGAAGATTTGGCTCTGCGAGAACTGCATTGATGAAGATTTAGCACTATAGGAAATATATGGAGGCAGATTTGCCCCTTTAAGAACTACAGTGGAGGGGATTTAGCACTGTGAGAAATAAATTGGGTCAGGTTTGGATTCTGGGCCAACTCAGAATGCCAGAGGCGATTTGGGGCTGTGGAAAAGACAGTGGGGCAGATTTGGCACTGTGAAACAACAGTTTTGACAAAAAGTCCCTTTCATTAAAATGAGTGTTGGAAAATGTATCATGTCATTAAAAACATGGAAAAGATAGGGGGCCACTGAAACCGTGTATGAGCCACATAAAAGGGTACATTATTTTCAAATTGTTCTTTTACAACGTTGTGAAAAATTTAGTTTTACGAGGAGGGGTGGAGATGAAGCACCTTGCACTTGGCAAATGTTTAGGGGGAAAAAAGAAAAAAAAAAAAATGGTATGATGTCCCCCTTTCCACTTACAGCGTCCCCTGTTCCACGAATTCTTGTAGCTTGAATACATGCAATTGGGGAAAAGGTTTTTTTTTGTAACTGTCCGTCTGCATTTTCGTTTTGCAAACTAAGACATAGGACGTTAGATCATCGTTTAGACTCTAAAAAATTTTTAAGGAGTAAGTATCACGTACGTTATGAATGAAAAGTTTGCAATGGAAAAAAAGTGAATATAACCAAATTTGGGCCGATTTAAAATTGTGGGCGGGTAAGTAGAGAGGAATAAGCTCTGTCTTTGAAAATCTACTAGGTGATTCTCTAAAAGTTTAGGAATCTACTGATTCTCTAAATTTAGAGGGTTCTAAATGATTTTCTTAAAAATTTTGGGGAACAGTTAGAGTTTAAGAATGAACACTTAATTCTGTCTTTTGATTGTCACAACTTAATCCCTCTTCTTCGCGCCTTAACTTATGCTAGAAAAAAATGTTTTCCCTCTGAAAATTAATTTTAAAAAAATCTGATCTGCTGCAATTGATCCCTTCCCCCATTAAAGGCAAAACAGCAGAGCAGTCATGAAAGATCCACTTAGGGGTGAAACAACCCTTTGAGATTTATGCTTAGCCCAAAAAAAAAAATTAAAAAAACACAGTCTATGGTACCATAAATCATTCACTAAGTTTCAATCTAGAGCCAACTCTGTTTAAAGAGTCAGGAATTTTTTAAGATTTATGCTGCTGTGTCGTTTTTACAGGCTTTATTGTGGGTTACAAAGGGAGTTTGTCCCAAGCATATTAAGAAATAAATTAAAATGGTTCTCGCGCGGCAGCAGGCCTCCCGAGATCACAAGGTTTGTCAAAAACTGTTGGTCGGTTTTTAAAACCTGAGGAAATTAAATCCCTTTTATCCCCTCCGTTGCCCTATTCTCAAGGTTTTACTGAAAAGAAAATGTGATCTTGATACCTGAATCTTGAACTTCCTCACAAGGTTCTTTTAATTTGCAATTTCCCCTGTGTACATCCTATGTGACAGCTTGAGATTAAGAGAATAGGAACATTTCTTAAAGTAAACGTCATTAACCGCTCATCCCCCTTCCAAGTTTT
>NW_026471983.1:0-10870 GCF_026875155.1 Cherax quadricarinatus | reverse complement strand
AGTTCCTGTAAGACAACACAGTGTCTCCCTACTGAGGCTCGCAGGACCCTATGTCTACCCCTTTTTACAATGCCATATGGATTACGCTTGCTCTTCTTGGTACTCTGCCTTGACAAAAAAACTGAAAGATAGACTGCAAATCACCCAGAACAAAATCGTAAGATTCATCCTGGGGCTGGGACCAAGAGAACAGTAGGCCAGGATGAATTACAGCATTTGGGATATGCTGAATGTTGAAGACAGAGTAAAACAACTGAAGCTAAATCATGTTTAAAAAATTGCTCACGAACAGTGTCCAGAATATCTTGCTGTAAAATTTTGTCAAGGTTGGGAACCAAAGCAATCATAGTACTAGGGGGAGAGAGCACAACTTTGTAAGTACCCACAGTCAGTCCCCAGGTTTCAAACCCCTTTTATTGTACAGCAATAAAGGGAAAATGGAACAGACTACCCACAAATGTCAAGGCCAGTTCATAGCTTAAAACCGTTCAAGAAGACTGCCAAAAAGGGTGTCTGATGAATGAAGCAAACAGAAAGGGAGGGGAATGATTTTCTATTTTTTAGCTAAAATACGTGTAAATTTTACCCTATCCCTAGTAATGACCCTCGTATTGTAGATAGTCGTAATGACCCTCGGGTAGTAGATATCTTAATGACCCTCGTATTGTAGATAGTCTTAATGACCCTTGTGTAGTAGATAGTCTTTTTAGTATGATAATAAGATGTTATCTTCATTATAGAATAATAAGAAAATTTTTATAACCTTTATATTATAATAATAAGGAAAAGGACCCCAATGGAAATAAGTCACTCTGTCTGACTTTTTTGGGTTATCCTAGGTTCTCTACACATATGCTGCTATGTATGATAATTCTATGTAACTGTATTGTGTATACCTGAATAAATTTACTTACTTACTTACTTACTTACTATGAATCGTTAGTCACCAGGTTTCAGGACGTGAGTCTTAACGTCAACACCAGCTGTCACTGTAAGAATGATAGATGTTTCACGGTATTATACGTGGATCAAGTTACGCAACGTTCCCTTTGAGGCGGACGAGGCGGATATAAGGAAAGTTTTTGAGAAGTATGGGACGGTGCATTATGCTCAACATGGTACGTGGGCGGCAGGAGCCTATGCTGGTTTTCCAGAGGGTTATTTCAACCTCAAAAAGACTTTGAGCACCCCCAAAACCAAACCCATGTGTACCTACAAGATTTCAGGACGCAGGTAATGGTAATGTACCCAGGACAACGACGTAAAGTGCCGCCTATGTGGTGAGTATGATCACATAGCGGCGACCTGTGAAAAAGCGAAGACATGTGCCTGGACCTGTGGTGGACGTCGCCCGGGCCCCTGCTTCAAAGGTGGCAGGTGAGGAACAAACATCGGAAGAGGGCGTGGTGTTTTGTGGAGCGAGATAGTGGATCGGGCCCCACAGGACTGGTGGTTGAGTTGGAGTCCCGCCCCCCAACTGCCTGATCAGGTGTCGTCTCCTGTGGATAAGGAGGAGCAGCAAGTACAAGAGAAGGGTTTTGAGATTTAGGAGGAATTGGTGGAGGTGTTAAGACGTTGTCACCACCAGAGAGGGATGTTACATCTGAGCGTGGTCATTGGAGAATCGTCGCTTCCAGAAAGTCTGAGACATGATAATTTGGGACGGGGATGGGGGTTTTGGGAAAGTCGTCCATTGACTCATTAAACCTTTCCCTCAGGTGGAGGTGGAGGTTCATCGAGAGGTAACTTTCTGACCAAGATATGTGTAACATGCCTGTCACGAGAAGGAGGGGCGGGCTACATCAGATTCTGATGACGTCCTTACCCCCTGCACAAAGGCCTGGGAAACAGACTGAGGGAAGTGTGAAGGTAGTGGTGTAGGTGGTGGTGCCATGATAGGAGGCCCCGGGAAGAAGGGGGGACGGAAAGAGAGGCACTCTGAAGGTGTTGAACGTAAATTAAAGCTCTGGAGTTGTAAAGAGTGATGAGAGGAAGCAGGGGTGGAAACTTTATAGGCCTTGGGTTTGTATGTCTGTAAATGTTAATGGGTTAGTAGCGGTATGAAGAGAGATTGGTTTCGTAATTTTCTGAATAAATCTAGAGTGGATGTTGTGTTCCTGCAGGAGCACAATTTCAAAGAGGGTAGGGTTTGGAGGTGGCAGGATTTCGGGTAGTTACCCTGCCATCTCCCGTCTAAAAGGTGGTGTGGGAATTTTAATAAGGGAGATGAGCCCGTTTGTTTTGCAGAGAAGCGAGGGAGGAGGGGGGAGGGAGGGTGTTGCGTGTGGATGGGTGGTGGATGGGTAAGCGTGTTCTTTTGTGAGTGTGTATGCGCCGGCAGAAAATAACATAAAGGTAAAGAATGATTTTGGGGTGTGAGGATCTTGTTTTTTCTAAGTGCACTGCCAGAGTGGCGATATTTGGGTGGGGACGGGAATAGTGTAATCAGGGGGGCTGATGTGGACCCAAGAGGGGCTGGATATATGTCGTTGCTCTTGGGGATTTATTAAGGGATGTTAGGTTACGTGATGCCTTTGGGGGAGCTGTGTGGGAGACTGAAATACGTTTGTTAGGAGTGGTTATGCTGCGAGACTAATAGACTGTACCTTCTCAGGAATGGACGTGAAATCTTTCATACTGTTTGAGGCTACAATGTCAGATCATAGGGCAGTGGTGGTGGAGGTTGGGTGGGGGACGCTCGCGGAAATATATAGAAGTTATTGGAAATTAAATATATGTGTGTTAGGTGATGAGGAGGGGTTGGAGGGGTTTTCAGTCCTATGGAGGGAGCTTTAGTGTGGAAGAACAGGGATGGATGACATTGTGACATGGTGGGATAGTGTCGCAAAGGAAAGGATTAGAAAGTTTTATGAGAGAAGGAAACCCTATTAATAATTTAAAATATGGACTGGCTAACTATTTAGAGGATAGGTTAAGAGGTTGCTATGGGAGGGGGGGGGGTGGGAATAATTTTCCTATGGATGAAATAGCTGAAATAAAGGGGGGGTTGAGGGTGTTTTGCAAAATGAAGGTTTCAAGCTGTAAGGATGCTGGCAGGGGTGGAGGAAGTGCTTTGGGGCGACAAGCCGTCAGCGTGTGTTTTGCGGCATCAAAGCAAAGGCAGGCGCTGACGGCTATACCATGTTTAGAGGTAACGGAGATGGTTGGGAATTATAGAGTAGGCAGGAATAAAGAACCACGAAGGGGATGTGTGCGTATGCAGAGGCTTGGTACGAGAAATACTGAACAGTGGGGGGGTGGGTGACGGGGCATTGGACAAGTGTGTAGTATGTGACGTGTAATTTAGGAAATAGTGATTTGAAAGGCTTTGGGTGGGACGTTTAAGGGCAGAGGAAATAAAAATTTTTTCTTTAAAGGGGGAATGAGGAAGGGGAAAGCCCGGTTTTGAGGGGTCCCCCGGTAGAATTTTTTTTTAAACTTGGGCGTTGATAAAGGAATTTTTATAGTTAGTTTTTAATATATGAAGGAGAAGGTAAGTTGGGGGAGAAGCAGGAAAAGCAGTAGTAGTTTTTGGCCCCAAGGTCAAGGGGTCCCACCCTTGGGGTCCCGAGCCATACACTGTGTGTGAGACTAAAAGGGTTTTTTGAAAAATTTTTAAGGTAATGGGTTCAAATGTTTTATGGAGAGGTGGTGCAAAATCTCAGTTGGGGTTGCCGGGGAAGGTCGATGATTAAAGGCATGGGATACTGAGAATTTTTGTGGAAGCTAAGGGTGGGGTGGGGGGGCTGCTTTTTTTGCTCTAGACTGGCGGGGACATATGATAGAGTGGAAAGGGAGCTTTGCGGGTTAACTTGGAGACGGGGTTTTTGGGGGGGAAAAATAGTCGAGTGGGAAAATACGTTGTAAAAGGGGGCAAAATGAAACAGATTAATGGGTGTAGGGGGAGGAAATTCAAGGGAAGGCCTTAGCGGGATCCCCTGTCCCAAATTTGTTTGCGTGTTTCCAGGAACCCCTTTTATAGAAGGGTTGACCGTAGCTTATGAGCCATGTGAGGGAATTGGGGGGGGTGGGGGGGCCTGGCTGGGGTTAATTGGATATGTTGACGACACCACTGTTCTCATTCGTGAGGAGTAAATGAGAGTGTTGGACGGGGTGGTGAAATTTATTTGGAAGTGCCACAGGTATGCGGGAAAAATAGTGCGATCAAGGGGCAGGGGTTTGGTTTTCTTGGGGGGGGGTGGGGGGGGGAAGTAATGTTGTTAAAGAATGGGGCGGTGTCTTTAAAGATTTGTGGAAATTTTTATAGGGGACATGGTTGCGGCGGGGGGGAAAAATTGGGTAGGTTTTTTGGGAAAGGATCGTGGGGCTCAGTGTTCTGAGCCCCCAGACCTAACTCTGATACAGCGAGTGATAGCGAAAAATTTTTTTGTATAGAAAGGGTTTTGGTAGTTCAGCTGTTTTCCCCAATTACAGGGACGCGATTGGGGGGGAACTAAAGGGGTGTACAAATTTTTAGGGGTTTTCCACTTTTGTGTTTGGTTACAGAGGGAGGTTGTAATGTTACCTGAAGTCAGGGTGGGGGGGGGTTGTTGGATTTTGAGACGGAGGGCTAAATGTGTGTTTATTAAATGGAAGTGTTGCGTGAGGGTTAACGCGGGCGTTGGGAAGGATACAACAGGTGGGTTGTGGTTTCGAGGAAGGGAGTTGAGGGAATGTGAAATAGTTTTGAGGGTGGATTTGGGTTAGGGAACTGAGAAAGGTTCGAAAAAAAGGTTTTGTGTAGGTTATTTGAGGTAGGTGCGTTGTCCCATTGGGGGTTTTTTCCCCCATGTATGCGGGGAAAAGGGGTTTTGGTTAATTTTAAGAAAATTTTGAAGTTAAAACCTCGGGCGCGTGAGGTGATGTTTCGTTTCTGCAGGGATCCTTCCGTCGGGTGGATATTCAAAAAAACAGGTTGTAGGGGGTGGGGGGTGTGGTATCGGGGGGGGATGAGACAGCGTTCCATGTATTTTCTTTTGTGAAGGGCTAGAGGGGTTAGGTGTGGTTAAGTAGTTGGGGACAGAGGGTGGGGGGCCGTGGGGTGTGGGTTTTTGCGTGCTCTAAGTCTAGAAGGGGGGGTTAGACAGGGTGTCTAAGGTTTTAGATTAATCATGGTAGATTATATATAAATGTCGTGGGTAGAGGGGGAGAGGGATAGTGAAGAGAGAAGAAAGGTTTTTGGGGAAGTTCTATATAAGAGGTGTCGTAAAGAGATTTGTATGGGAGGAGGTGGGACAGGCTTTCTAAAGGGGGGTATAGAATCTAACGTTAGGGTTTCTCGTAAATCTGTGTTTGGAAATGAGGAGGAAGGGTTTTCATAGTTGGAGGGAGCAGGGGGGAAACACGGGCTCGCCTCCCTGGGGGGGGGGTCGTGAGAGTGTTTGAATGTGGGTTTGGAAGGTTTCCGGGTTTTTCATTGGGACTTTATGGCATCCAAGTGTGGATGAAGCTCAAGGTCTCGTTATGGTAGACAAAACACTTTTCAGAATGTAGGTATAATTACAAATTTTTTATTAAATTAAATTGACATCTAGATAACAATTCTTGAGAAAAAATTTTTGCGACATAAGTGTTTTTTGTTTTTTTTTATGTTCGTGGGGGTTTCTGCTCGAGAATATATTATATACTGTTTTGCTTTTGGCTACAGTGCATCTGATTAATGTGATTTTGTGAAAATTTTTTGGGGACGGTGGGTGTTGTGTGGATTGGGTGTGGGTGTGGGGGTGTAGTGTAAAAAATTTAAAATATATCTTTCTATTGTATTGAGCCTTTTCAGGGTAACGTTATGTAATATTTTATATAGCATGATTGTTCTTTTTAAATTTTTTAAAATTAGGGTCTGTATCCTGAAACCGGTTTGGTGTTCATGCAAGTTTTTGATGTTAATTTTTAGTCTGTAGGTAACAGACATATCTGTCATTTAGGACGTAGTCATTTGGTTAAAAATTTGTAAGGGGGTGTATTGAAACAGTATAGAGTTTCATTTATTTTTTTCTAAGCTGTATTTTTTTCTGTTTTTTTGTATGTTGGGATATGTTCAGCTGTTTGTTAGGGTAAGTAGTAGATTATCTATCAATTTGTGTTAGTTTTGGGTTTTTTTATTTAATGTAAAGGGGGGATTTAACTGAATAATCTTTGTATATTTATGTTCAAGTGTATTGACCTTTGTCAATGTCATTTTATATGTACAATTTTTTTTAATATATAAACAAGGTTTTTTAATATGTCAATTCATGACCCTGTGACATGTAATTTTGTTTTTGTTATGTTCTTATTAAGTTTTTGTTTTAAAATTTTTGCGAGCATGTGGGACAATCCGTTCGTCTTAATTTGATTTGGTTCCTACTGTTTCTTTATTTTTTTTGTTAAACTGTAAATTTGGGTTTTTAAAAAAAATTTAAAAAAAAAAAAAAAAATTCCTTTATCTTTCCCAACTGAGCCCCTGGGAAATCACTGAGATTTTTAAAGTCACTTAAAAAAAAACTGGAGAATTGCTCAGCCCCATTAAAGCAAACAGGGCCCATGTCCTTTCGCATGCTATTTATTTCTTTTTTTCAAGTCATAAGACTACACCTTCCCCAAACTACTCAAAATGGAAGGTTTTCACCAATACTAAAGGTGGGGACCCTACAGACTTAAACAATAAAAGGCCCAAAATTTTAACTTACCCTTGCTATCCAAAACTTTGAAAACTCGTGCACAGGGGACTGTATTCCTTTATAACGGTCAAAAACAACTAACCCCCCCAATTTGGATTTAGGAAAAATAAAAGCACTAAGAGCAATCATAAAAATGCTAGATCTGCTTTACACAGCATTGGAAAAAAAGGAATATCCCTAGGAATTTTTATTGACCCAAGAATGCTTTTTACCAGTAGACCCCGACATCCACTCCACAAACTGATCATTCGGTATAAGAGGCCATGCGTTGTTATTTCAAACTTCATTACTAATGTATCTACATCCCATTTAAAAACACAGCTCGCAATACGGCCACTGTACGGGGTTCCCCAGGGGGAAATGTCCCTTTGGCCCCGCCCTTCCTCAAAAACTCAAAGACCTTTCCAAAAAAATCCCACACCTGAAACCCTTTTTCTTTGCTGACGCACGACTTATGTCATTCCACCCAATTTGCCCCCCCACACCATTGTGAAGAGGGGTGATCAAAAAAATCGACTTGGAGACAGCCAAAAAACTTACCTTAACACTGCAAAACCTAAATATAATGTTTGGTAGCAAGGGAGGGATCACAAAAAACATTAAGATTAAATACTCTAATTCCAAAATAATGGGGGGAAATTCCTAGGCTTATACCTTACAACAACCTAATTTTAGCACCTACCAGCATATAACCAAAAAAGTATCCAAAAACGGGGTTTGGTCCTCTCCAAGATACGATACTACGTCCACAAAATGCCCCTTTCCCCACTATACCACTCATTATTTACCCTACCTCACCTATGCATTTGTGCTTGGGGGGGCAACGCAGCAACACACCTAAAGCCAATAAAAACACAAAAAAAGCTGCAGTAAGAATAAACACTAAATCCCATCCCCGGCAAAACCCCCCCTCCTTCATAGACATAAACTTATCCCTGTTTAGTACATTCACCAAATTTTCTACTGTGCAATCACATCTATGGGGCCCTTAAAATCAATATCAACCTTGACCTAAAAGCTTTCTTGATAGTTGTGACAGAACCCACAGGATAACACCAGACACAAAATCTCTCACATTCCCCCTTCCAAATAAACCTTTACAAAAATTCAATGTTTTGTCAAAAGGCCCTAAAATCTGGAATACCCCACCTGAGAAATCTAGAACTGCAACACTTTACACCTTCAAAAAATACATTAGAAAAAAATCTTATTTCCCCGATACACCCCCTCAACTAACACTAATATACCGGTGGTTAAAACTTACACTCACCATCATTTGACCCTAAACAGAAATTTTAATTCAACTTAAAATATGAAACCCTTATCTCCAATACTGAAATTGTACTGTGCCCCAAAAAAAAGCATTCACTTGCAAACTCACAAACTAGTATTTTATCACTTACCTAATACCAACTTACCTTAATTGTAATATTTTACAATTAAGAATACAACTAAGTCTGCCCGAAATGTCTAGCCATGCTAAGCTTTCTAGTGGTACACTCTGTAATCACTATTTTACTACATGTAAACCACACAATAACCAAATTCCTGTAAAATCAGCATTGTAATCCTTATAGAGAATAAACTTTGAATTTGAATTTGAATTTGAATCTAACTGAGATAATTATTTAATACGTACGCTGGGGAAGAGGAAATCAAACCATGTGTACCATGTTAACTAGCTCAAGGCATACTATGCTAGTCATGGATGTGGCCCGGTGGTCTGGCTATGTGGCCCGGTGGTCTGGTGGCTAAAGCTCCCGCTTAAACCCCACGGGGGGCCCCGGGTTCGATTCCGGCGGGTGGAAACATTCGACACGTTTCCTTACACCTGTTGTCCTGTTCACCTAGCAGCAAATAGGTACCTGGGTGTTAGTCGACTGGTGTGGGTCGCATCCTGGGGGACAAGATTAAGGATCCCAATGGAAATAAGTTAGACAGTCCTCGATGACGCACTGACTTTCTTGGGTTATCCTGGGTGGCAACCCTCCGGGGGTAAAAATCCGAACGAACTCTTATCTTATCTTCCCTACTACAATCGATTTGCTGCCTGACCACAGTAGATGTGGTTGTGCTCTGCACCCCTCTGCTGTTTTGAGGCGAGCTACCTTGTACCAACATGGCGCTGAGTGTGAGGAGGCGCGTAAATACCATTTATATTGTGCTGCTTCATGCGGCGATTTCACCCTCTTCAGCACAGGTATTACTCCCAACAATCATTAGGGAGACCTATGGTATCCAGGACGATGAGGTGTATGGTGTTGCCCTGAATGGGGCTTACAGAATCTTCGTCAAACTGAATTCCACGGCCGTGTACGAGTCTTTGGTGGTGAGACTTCAAGATGTGAGTCTTGACGCTACTCCAGCTGTGAAGGTGTGTTTGATCGATGTATCTCGCCACTTTACGTGGGTTAAGATTTTAAATGTCCCATTTGAGGCAGATGAGTCTGACATCAGGAGTGTTTTTGAGGCATATGGGACCATACATCTGGCACAACAGGGCAAGTGGATGGCTGGTGCTTACATGGGCCATCTGGTGGGAACCTTTTCCCTGAAGATGACTCTGAGACATCCATACCATCTTACGTCGTGTTGGAGGACTTCAGGACGCAAGTTATGGTATCATAAAGCCGGGCAGCGATGTACATGCAGAATAGTGGGGCATACGACCATATGGCGGCAGCGTGGTGAAGCTGAGGAGGGGCCTGCACAAACTGGTGAAGCACCAGTTTACCAGTGTGGGAGCTGTTGTTGAGAGCCCCACGCAAAAGAAGGGGTTGGGCGTTTAGGGAGTGACGAGGGGGGAGGTTTCCAAAAGGAGATGGTGTGTGGGTAAGCTGTGCATGAAAGGATCTGTTACTAGAAAGGAAAAAAGTACAAAAGTGCAAGTGCGAAGGGGGGGCAGGCTCTGAGGAAAGCTCGGAAAGTGTTGGGACATGAGCTGCCTGCAGGGTTTTCCCGACTGGTGGGAGGCACGGATTGCTGTAGAGGGAAAAAAAAAAACCATAGCAGGCTTGATGGGCTAACTTAAGAGAGATGTCGCCGTGTGTTGTGGAACAAAGGGGTGGGGGTTGGGACATCGTGAGGGAACCCTCAGAAGGTAACAGGGGAAGTGGGGGGCTCACGGGAAAGAGCGGGGCGCAGACTGGATGATGTCCTGCGCCGGGCAGGGGTCGGGGGGAAAGGGAAAGAGCATTGTCGGGGTAGTCAAGATAAGAGCATTCAAAAGGGGGGGGGTGGGGGTGTGAACCCTTGTGCGGCTTGGGGCAGGAGGCTTCTGGGATGAATGAAGGAGAGGAGGGGGTTGGAAAAATAAAAGAGCTTAGGTGTATGACTGTGAAAGTAAATGGACTGTGTTTTAGTGTGAAAAGGGGAAAGGTTTCGAAAGTTTTTGTGTAAATATAGGGTGGATGTAGTGTTCCGAAGAACACAATTTAGGAGGGAAGGGGGGGGCTCGAGGTGCGGGGGGTTTTAGGTCCCCTGGCTTGAAACTGCAGTCTTAAAGGTGGTGTGGGTTTATTGATAGGGGGCGAGCCGTTTGTGTTGCTAAGGAGGGGGGGGGGAGGGGGGAGTATTGCGCGTGGATGGGTGGTGGAAGGGGAGAGGGTATTCTTTGTAAATGTTATGCCCGCAGAAAAAGATGTAGAGTAAAAAGGATTTGTATGTGAAGAACTAGTTTTCTTCTTAAAGTGGTTTTCCTGCAGTGGCCATCGTTGGGGGGACTGGAAATGCGTTTTTGGAGGCTGAGTAGAACCAAAAAGGGGGGGGGGCATGTGTCGGCTGCCTTTCGAGATCTTTTGAGGGATATTCAGTTTGGGTGCAGTTGGAGGAGGGGTGTGGAGGGGAGGCAATTTTAAAAAAGGGGGGTTTCGTGGCTAGGTTGGATAGGCTGTATATCTCAAGGGGCCCTTTGGGTTACATTTTTCCAAATGAAGTAACTTATCGGATATTTGGTGGTGTAGTGAGGTGGGGGTTTGGGGGTCCTAGCAGGTGTATTAGGGGATTTGGAATTAATACAAGTGTGTTAGGTAAGGGATAGGATAGAGGGTTTGCAATGCTGGGGAGGGGTTTCATGCGAGGGAAGTGGGGTAAGGATGTGGTGAGTGGTGGGATGGTGTGGCTAAGAAGGGTTAAGAATATTCGTAAGGGGAAAGGGGAAGTATCAATTCTTTAAAATATGGTTGCCAACTATTTGGAGGGTAGGTTACGAG